>CAUYQV010059158.1:0-15890 GCA_963574575.1 Galagoides demidoff | reverse complement strand
TTTTTTTCACTTTTTGGCTTTATTTTAGGAAATACTTTCTCCAAAGGAGAATTCCACACCTTTATAATGTAGATTATGGAGTAAAATATGTTCTTCTCTATCCATTTCCAGCTTGGAAATCCCTGGGGTCTTGACTGATCTGTCCCATGGACCAAGGCAGTGGCCATGAAGGTCTGTGGCCCAGGATGAGAGGTGGATCTTGATGCATTGCTCTCTGAGGAGACGGGTCAAAGTGCTCACCACCTTCACACAAAACTCAAGAGCAACTAAAGCTACCAGATGTCTCTTTTCCTGTGATTACCTATGACCAACTTACTTGATAACATACTACTATTATGGGCTGAATTGTGCCCCTCCCCAATCCTATCTTTAAGTCCTGACTTGCAGCAGATCAGAATGTGATTATATGTGGAGACAGGATGTTTAAAGAAACAATATGGCTAATTGAGGTTGTTGTAATGGGCCCTCATACAACATGACCAGTGTCCTTATACAGAGAGATCAGGACACGTTAGGAACAGAGGAAAGACTGTGTATAGACAGAGGGAGGAGAGGGCCAAGTGCAAGGCAGGGAGAGAGACCCAGCTTGAAGCCAAGCCTGCCATATCTGGATCTTGAACTTCTAATCTCCAGAACTGTGAGGAAATAAATTCCCCTTGTTGAAGCCACCCAGTCAGTGGTAGTGTGTTATGGCAGGCGTATCAAACCAATGCATCTTTTCATGGGAAATAAAGATTAATATTGTCTGTAGTAAGAACAGATACCTGGGAGGACTTTTCCTATTGTCTGAGAATTTGTCGAAGGACTTTTTCTGTTGTCAGAGAATATGACTAAATGTGTCAAAAGCCCCACATTTTTTGTCTACAGATCTTTGGATGATTGGGGCCAGCCACTTCCCAGCATGGTTTCTTATTGCTGGTCAGCAATCTTGGCCCAAAGTTAACCGTCCTCTAGTTTCATCTCTAAGCTAATGTAAAGGCAAGACTAGGAAAAAAAATGTCAATTTTCTAGGGCACGGAATAGGCAGCTCTCACATGCCTTATGAGAATGCTATCTTTCCTAGACATCAAGGCCTGAGGCCTTCAAATGAATTACTTCCAAAGGTCGGAGGTGCCTGTAATACCAAAGGATACCAAAGTTTAGCTCTCCAGACTTAGCTAGAAGAAACAAACTAGTTTTCCAAAACCCATCATATATTTTAGATTGTTAGGTATTTTCCCTTAACCTATCCATCTAATTCTTTATAAAATGTAAAGTCATTTTCCACTTTAATAATTTCAAGCCTGAGCTCCTTAGGCTGAGATCTCCCTGTGGACAAGCATCTCAAGCACAGCTAATGCGTTCGACCATTGTTGCACTCTTTATCACCACGCAGATTCATTCACAGAAAATTACTTGCAGCTTTTATTGTTGTTTTCTTGGCCTTTGACTCTGAAAACAGAGATGGTTCTTAAGATAAGCTATATAAGCTCAGAGTAGTTACCTCCAGCTTACTATCAAAATGAAAACCAGAGCTTCCAGAACAAATTTTTCTTTCATGACCATAAAATATGAGTGTACTCGGAACTCTCCTGACTTCTCCTTATATGTTGGAGATGACCAGAGAGCTCGTGTGCAGACTCCGGTGCAGTTTTCCCATCCAATCATCTGCCTCCATGAAGGCATGAGTGGTAGGCTGATTAGTCACGCCCAACAGATGGCCATTTTCTAATTTTTGGAATATATTACATTACATGGCAAACAGACATGTAGATGCTGACATGGAAAATTATCCTGGACCATCCTGGTGGACCCAATATAACTACCATGGTCATTATAAAACTGAGATAGGAGGGTTAGAGTCAGAGGAGATCTAAGGACAGAAGCAGAGGTCAAAGATATAGGCCAGTAATTAAGAAATGTAGGCCGGCTTTGGAAGCTCGAAAATACAAGGAATGTTCTAGCACTCTGGGAGGCTGGGGAGGGTGGACTGCTTGAGCTCAGGAGTTTGAGACCAAACTGAGCAAGAGTGAGACCCATCTCTACTATAAATAGAAAAATGAGCCAGGCACTGTGGCAGGTACCTGTAGTACCAGGTTCTGCAGAGGCTGAAGCAGAAGGATTACATGAACCAAGGAGTTTGAGGTTGCTGTGAGCTGGGCTGACAGCACGGCACTCTAACCAGGGCAGCAGAGTGAGACTCTGTCTCAAAACAAAAAGAAAACAAAACAAAACAAAAAAGTACAAGGGATGGGTTCTCTCTTAAAACTTCCAGAAGAATTATAGCTTTGTCAACACCCTGATCATAGGACTCATTTCAGACTTCTGACCTCTAGAATTATTAGATAATAAAAATGTGCTATTCTAAACCACTAAATTTGTATCAATTTATTATAATAGCAATGTTGTTATATTAATAAAAAACTAATATAGCTTGATAAAAGATAATTAACATATAATATTCTGTGAACTAACACTGTAGAGTATGCTTTTCATTCCATTCCCCTACAGTTTTTTATTTTTTTCAGAATTGCTCAAGAGAACATTCTTTTGGTTTCAGTACACAAATAACTGTCTCCCCCTGAGCCACTAAAATCTGTGGATTATATTCCTGAACATTCTTTCACATGAGGTCTTCCTACTATGACCCTCCATCCAGTCCATTGTTATGAGCAACAACTATACCCCGGTTCAGCTTTTTTTCTGTTTTTGTTTTCTTCTTATCTTTTTTCTCATTGTTTACCTATATCTTCCTGACATATATAATTTTAATAAGTCATTTCAAATAATTTTTTGAAGAAGCGTGTAAATAAATCAATCATTAAACAAATAAATTCTTCTAAATCTTTTGTTAAGAAACTTCTTCATGTTTAATTAAAGTCCTTCCAACTCCAAACTAATCTCAATGAAAATACTGAAATAAATCGGAAAGGGAACCATTTTGAAAAAAGGAGTCTATGGAGTTTTGTTTATTCTCAACTTAGACTAATAAATGACTCTTCCATTTTGACGGGGATCAGAATATGCTTCCCCCAAGTATAGCACCTTAGCACCTGAACAAATAGCAGAAGCAGGAAGGTTTATCTGACCTCCATTTCCTCCCCTGAAGTAGACTATAAAATAGTTCTCTAACCTTCCCCCAGTGTAGCTGATCAGTCTCTCGTTCTAGAGCAGTGGTTCTCAACCTTCCTATTGTCATGGTCCTTTAATACAGTTCCTGTGGGTCACAACCCACAGGTTGAGAACCACCTTAAACCCAGAGGAAAGGAATGAAGACATAGAAACACAGAGAAGGAGTTGAACAAACAGCCCTGGCTAAGTTCCTCCCCAACACCAGTGCATTACATTTGGATTATACCAGATTGTCCTCTAATGATACTTCTGTACATCAATCTATAAAAATAATCCTACTTTCCTTGTTTGCAGGGAGTCTTCATTTATGAAGGTTCTTGTGTCAAGTAATACTTAGATATATTTGTGTGCTTTTCTCTTATTAATATGATATTTTATTTTAGTATTCTTAGCCATGATGAGGAAAAAAGTCTGTTCTCCCCTAAGTCTTGACAATCCTTTTAAAAAATATCTACTTGATGTAAAATCTATTACGTAGCCTCTATTCTGAAAGCAAAGTCACTGCTGATATAATTTCTCAAATAACATACATAACAATTCTCTTCCTTATCTACATAAATACATTTGTAATTTACATTTTGCTTTGTATATAATGTTGATAGATGGATAATGGTCATGCTTGAATAAGAATTTGATTAAGATTAATAATTGTGTTTGAAAAAATTCTTCTTTGACTTTTGGCTGCTCACACTTTGGGTAAACTTTTACAGTCTGTAACACTGGCTTCCCACGTTTGAAGGGCTCTTGTGTAAGGACGAAGAGCTGGCTTTTTCTGCTCTTCACCCAGTGACCCACGACATTGAAACAACCTTACTTTGTCTTCATTGCGACAGAAATGTTCTCATTTAATAGTTGTCACAGAATACTGTTCATTCAAGGAGGTCCACTTAGCTCTTACTCTGCAAATACATTTCCTATAGTCGAGGCTGATATTGGGGAATTAACCTTGCACGCCTCTTTCCATTTGATCCCACCTGTTGACATCTGTGCCAAAAAAAGACTATGTCAGTGGCATGAGAAAGAGGAGATATGAAGTTCCAAAGTGCTTGTCTGCCGAGTAGACAGGTTGAGCCGAGGAAGGTGACTGGGAAAGTGTGAAGATCATGCCAGACATTGCGATGTATGTTTAGAAACAGGAAAAAAACCTGACTAGCAGGAAAGCTGGTAGGAGCAAACTCTCTGGGAAGCGAGCAGATAATGGCAGATGACAAAGTGGACACAATGAACAGAGGAGGACAGTCTGCAGAGAGGCACGCAGTACTTGGTAGCCACAGAGACGTCGGCCAAACAGGTCAGAGCACATTGTGATTAGACTTTCCACGTCTTGGAGAATGAGAATTCCCCTGATCGTGAAGGGAGAGAGGGAACCTCAATGCACAAAACACTCAGGGACACAGGCAGGGAGAATAAAATTGATGGCAAAATAGTGAATTGTGATTACAGGGTAGTGAATAGTGTGTGTCTGTGTTTTCTCAAGGAAGAAGGAATGGGGGGAGGGAGCGCTTCTAAATCTACCTATATATAAAGACAGGTGTTTCTATTCATTCTGCATTTTTTTTCTATCCTCTGTAATTATATTTCATTTCTTCATTTTTGGTTAGTATCTGTCTTCTTCAATAGACTATAAACTCCAAAAGGGAATGAATCACACTTATTTTGTTCACTATTCTGTATCCAGCAGCAAAGCCCAATTCCTGCCACAGAATAGGCATTGAATATAGATTTATCAAACAACCTAATGAGTACGTAAAACTAGAGTATGAATGACAAAAACTAATTTATACAAAAGCCTATCGCAAGACCATGACAACTGAAAACTAGGTTTGGTTTCTATGTTCACGAAACATCAGTGTCTTTGAAACATCCCATTGAGCATTTCTGTGTTTGGCTAAATGTTTATCATTCTCTAGGAACTGCATGAAGGAAATAAGACTCAGAGATACTTCTGATCTTTCCTGGCTCTGGATGAGCGAGAAAAAAACCATAAGTAGAACTAGAGCCCAGTTTTGGTTTTGAGAGTTTTGGGTTTTTTTTAATTTCTGGAATGGATGGAACCACCAAAAATACTAAATATTTAAAGGATGAAGAATTTAGATTAATTTGGGGATTAAACAATAGGTTCAGTCTTTGACCATTTGGATGTCAAGTCTGTGTACTCACATCATGAGGATGTTTGGATCTATTTGTCACCCCTATCTGTTTACATTTTGATTTGAAAACTAGATAGCAGTTGGGTAACACAATGACTCAATTTAGTCAGTGCCCTATTTTTAGGAAGCAGTTTTAAGGAACTTTTTATCCCTGGAGCTGGAACAACCTCAATAGGTTTAATCTCCCCCTTCTTTTCCTGGAAGAGAATCTAAACAAAACGTCTTTCATGGTGTTTTAAGCAGCAGCATGTTCCTTGTCCACCAATGACACTGGTAACATCTCAGGGAAAGCAGGTGCCTAGACTTAGAGGCCTGTGAGTTCACAGAATCCTACTGAATACTTTCCCTCTTGTTAGCAATCCACGCTGTTCCTATTGCAGAAGGGAGATTTGGTGAAAGAATATCCATCTTCAAACCCGGAGTAATCGATTATCGATGGCATTAATAAACATAACTATACCCCCATGAGGAGGCGTGAAGGAAAAACAGAGAAAATTGAGACCCATGGAAGCACTGGCTACGCTACAGTTTCTTTCTGGCAACCTAAGGCTGAAATTCTCATGTTCAAGACCTTGAAACTAGACTCAATTCATTAAGTAAGATGCACTCAATTGTGCATGGATCTTACTTTCAACAATCTTCATTTGATTACAATCAATATATCTTGAACAGAGCCTTTGGCCAAAGTCAAGATTTCTCTACATAGATTATTACCTTCTATGTGGGAACAAAGGGAAAGGACCCTCTCAGAAAAACTTGCTCTTCCCTGGAGAAGCAGGCCCTGGAGCACAATAGCCCAGTCAACAGCCAGAGATATAATTTAGAAGGTATCTATCTTCTCAGATAGAAGTTTCTGCTATTTTTATAAATGCAGGAATACATCATGTATTCTTAGTTTTGGTTGTTTTTTCTCCTGAAGAGATCACATCTATAAACAGGAAAAATATTGAATATGTAAAATGAAGAAACAGCAACACAGAAAAGATATGACTGTGCTAAAAATTAGTGTAGTGTTGCCACATCTATTTGTAAATACTCTGGAAATACTTAAATAGGAGATTGACCTCAGCCAAATAAATGTTAATGTTCTATTGCCTAAAATACATAGGAACTTTAAGCCAAAGGTAAAGGTAATATTTTATTACTTTCTCATTGACAACTCCTCTTGGCTTCATGCAGGAAGAAAGTTTTGTGTATTTGAGGCTAAAAGAGAAGGAACAAGACCCAGACAACTTACATGGCTCCCTGAAGACAGGCTTGTACTTAAGATGTTGGGCTCCCACGTCACACTGTCAGAGTTTGGCTCCAAACTCACCAAAGAATACCTATCAAACTGAGCTAGTTAATTACCTTTCCTAACATTTACCTCGAAATGGGAACCTACTTTTCACATAACATAAGATTTTAGGATAATGGCCCAACAGGTTTCTGGGCATCAAAAATGTTCTCCATGGTGACATGCATGACAAGATTTTCTCTGAATCAGTGTGCGTTGTGTTTTAAAGTTACTTGGCAGGAAAGGAAGAAGAAAATAGAGGTTTGATTTTTTTTATGGGTTTTTAAAATATATTTTATTTATTAGAGCAGTTTTAGGTTCACAGCAAAAGCAAGCAAAGAGTACAAAGATTGCCCATATACGTGCACGGTCTCCATAATGGTCACAATCCCACACCTGAGTGACACAGACACATCAACAGCACCAAATGCCTGCAGTTTCCACAAGGGTTCACCCTTGGTGTTGTGTGCTCTATGGGTTTGGGTATATATCATTTTTTATATCCCAAAATGCTAAAGAATAGTCAATTACCAGCACATTTTTAAATATTTTAGTAACTAGCAATGAAACAATTATTATTTCATTAAAATGTAGTTTACTTGGATACAAGAAAAGAGCACTACAAGACATATCTTTTCAAGGATTTTACTACATATTTTAACAGAATGGTAAGTGACAATAACAAATTCTTAGCCGAGTGCCTTTTTCAGTATCTATTATCTGCAAGGCAATATCTTAGGGTCATTACTATGGGTGGGTGGTGGGGAAGTGGGGGGGGGGTAAGAAAAAAAATAATTAAGATGCATATTTCCCCCAAAGAGGTTAAAGTTTATTCAAATAAATAAGATAGATATCTAAATAGTTATAAGTGAAAGGTAAAAGTAAGATAAGATGTGATTAAGGCTTATTAGAATATAAAGAATTATTCAAATTCATAGAAGGAAGAGATTTACTCCTCCTAGCCCAATACTGTTTAATGGAGGAATTGACTTATTAGCTGGTTTTGACCATTTATTTATAGAGAAAGGAAGAAATAAGCAAAGTTAGAGTCAGAGAAATGTGGAAAGGGCCATTTATCAATTCCATCAATTCAGCATGTATTTATCCAGCAAACAGACAAAAATCCTGTCCTTCATAAGAGAATTTATATTCTATTATGGGGAAGCCAAATTTTAGTTTCATATAAGCTAAAGGGACTAAAAAAAAAAAAAAAGTGAAATCATGTGAAGGGCAGAGAATGCAGAAAATGTTTAGGTAGGTAGACTAGAGCCAGGTCATAGAAAGTTTTGAAGGTTAAGCCCCAAAGTCTGAGTTTTGTTGTTTAGATAAAGATAAGCCATTAAAGCTTTTTGAGCGCAAAATATCACCATCAGATCTATACTTTAGGGAGATTATTTAGGCAGCTAGTTTATAAGATGAAGCCCAGAAGAGAGAAGTAAGTAGACAGCGCAGCAATCTGAAAAGAAATATCCCGGACAAGCAGGTTAGGGATAGAAGGGCAGGTGAAGTTAAGCTTTGAGAACACAAAAAGTTTGTCTTCCAGATAAGGCAAGGAAGTGCCTGGCCGGCCTTTCATAATGCAGTTCTGCCCAGGAAAAATAAAATTTGCAAAATCGCCCTTTGGTTGATTCTCTTCGAAGTGGTCAGTTAACTGGATCTTTACCCCTTCATGAGCACTTCCTTTTGCTCAAAGCAGTGATTACTGAGGTAGAAATGCTTGGCTCCAGATTATTGAAATGGACCTCCTGTCATTAAGCCTTCCTTATTCTGAAGGAAGGGGAGAAAGGGGCCTCTTTGTTCTGGCTTAATTCTATTGTCTTCCTTGCTACTCATCTGTTTAGTAAATGAAGAGAGAAATTAATGAGGAGGATGAGTGAAAGGCAGAGGGACCTGTGTAGGCATTGTCAAGGCAGGCTGAGCCGCCCTTGTCTCCAAAATGAGCTCCATGCTTATTTTCCTGGTCTTTAGACGCTTGCCTTTATCCTGGGGTTTTCTTTCTTTTACTATTATTCTCAAAAGTGCCAGTGTACAAAGTGGTCTGTGGTTAGCTCGCTATGAAAGGAGTAAAGAGCTGCCGAGTAGATTCCCAGCTCCAACCTGCAGAAACTGAGACTTTCAAATATTACCAGCAAGATGGGTTACAAAACTGACAGAGAATGCAAGCATCTCAAAAGCCCAGCATAAACCACAGAAGATGACCAGTCCTCACGACAACCACTCTGAGTGCACAAGAATGTTAGAATACGGGAAAATATACCCAAGTGCACCCACGTACACACACTACCCCCTGCACACATATTAACATGATATTCCCCAAGCAATACAGAAAAAAAAAAGGAGTTAGTTAATTGGTGCTTAAGCACTTTTTATAATCTCTCCCACCTCCACCCCCAGCTTGCCCCCCACAAATGCCTTTTTTCTTTCCCCTCCTTTGACAGTCTTATTCTTCAAAGAATAAGGACAAGTAAATAATGTGATCTAAAAATCATACAATCCTGGGTACAAATTCAATTTAACCACTTGCATTTTATTGAATTAGACATTTTATTTAAATTTTCTGAGCCTCACTTGGGTGTGGTGGCGTGCACCTGTAATCCTAGAACTCTGGGAGGCTGAGGCAGGTGGATTGCTTGAGCTCAGGAATTCAAGACAAGCCTGAGCAAGAGCAAGAGCCTGGCTCCACTAAAAAAGTAGAAAAATAAGCTGAGCCTTGTGGCAAGCACCTGTAGTCCTGCTAATTTGAGCTTGCTCTGAGCTATGACTTTCATGGCCCTCTTCTTCATGATGACAGAGAAAGTCTCTGTCTCAAAAAATTAAAAAAAACAAAAACAAAACTTTCTGAGCCTTGATTTTCCCATCTCTTAACAGTGCAAATAATACTATTTGCCTCTTGGTTTTAGTGTGTATTCAATGAGATCATGTAGGTAATTGATTACAATGCTGGCTCATTAATAAGCAATCAATGGTATTTATCATTATTTATAGTCACAATCATCATTATTAAACCTCTTAGATGAAAGAGGACCCATAAACAAAAGGCCCAATTCCTCGATGTATAAAGCAGTTGAAATCCCCAAGGGTGCTAGCAGGTCTTGAAAAGTGCAAACTCACTTAAAACCCAGGCGTCCTGGGTCGCCTCCTATCACCTCTAAGAAGAGGGAGGTACTTACAACTCCCAAACTTAAAATAGCTCTGAAGTGTTGGCAAAGATATCCTTGTTGTAAAGGTTCATAAAGTGCCCTTT
Source organism: Galagoides demidoff (assembly GCA_963574575.1). Classification (NCBI taxonomy): domain Eukaryota; kingdom Metazoa; phylum Chordata; class Mammalia; order Primates; family Galagidae; genus Galagoides; species Galagoides demidoff. The sequence continues at coordinate 6,109 of CAUYQV010059158.1, read as the reverse complement.
GTGAATTTCACTCCCCAAGTGTTAACTGACAAACCGCATGCAACACTTGACAGTCCCCTTCAAAAGCAGTTTAAAAGAAAGCGCCTGAAATACGGAGAATTTGGCTGCTCATTATAGACACTACTTTGGCAAACATCATGTTGAGGCATCAAAGCTTTTCAAACATTGGAGGACGGAACTCAGACTCAGATAAGCAAAGCTGATAAGCGAATTGTCCCTGATTCCAGGGTACATCTGTTTAATATACTTGTTCTTACCAACTGAAACTATAGGCATAATGTAATCCAATTTCTAAACAGAAAACTATTTTTTAAAGTTCTATGGGCTTTCTTTTGCTCTCTGCTCTTCTAGGGTAGCAGACGTGAGGGTGGCAGCTCTTCCCTGGCAGACCCTATCCTTCTTGATGTGGAACCCCTCCCTTCACTGGTGACAGCTTTCTTAGTGGTTCCTTAACTTCTCTGCCTATTTAAAAAGTCATCTCTAACACTGTGAAAAGACAAAGGTTCTCTATCTGCTTAGAACTCCACATGCTCTGTCTATACTACTAAAATAAAAACAAATCTTTAAAAGAAATGTATAACTATAGGTGAGAAATGTCCTCTAATTGTTGTGTATATGGCAAACATAGTTACATCAGTTGTGAAATGTTCATATTTTGGATATAAAGGGCACTAGAATGTGAATCATTTCATGAACTAGTATGTTGTACCTTTCCCTTTATAGAAGCGTAAAAATTATGTCCATCAAGGTCATAAATGTTGTGCTAAGAAAGAGATGGTGGTACAGGTGATCAATCATTCATTTACTTATGGATGCTCTTCCCAAAACTGGTTCCAAGGAGACCTTTCCACCTTTAGAAATAACCCAGTTACATTTAGAATGCAGATTCTCAAAGCACTAGAATTCAGTAGAAGTTTCACAAGCATTGGTTATATACAGAGCTTCATGTACGGAGCATACTTGGTAGAACCTCAGGGCAAAACCATGAACCCATTCAGTCCCTGTTCTTCCACAGCACAAGCTCTGGCCAGGATGATGAAAGTATTAGTAGATTGTTACATGTAGTATTATATGCTACCATAAAGACACACCAGAATGGAGGTAGAATTAAAAGGGCAGCCAATGTCTTAGGTAGCTACCAGTAATGTCTTGTATCCAGTATTTTTCCTTTTCTCCTCTCATCCCTCATCAGATGCATGTGTAATTTACAAACAGGTCGAGACTATGGATATGGCATTCCATGTAGTCACAAGAATTAGGAGTACAAAAATACGGTTAGATAGAAGGGGTAGGTTCTAGTATTCAACAGTGCTATAGAGAAATTATCATTAGCAATGATTTAGCATATATTTCAAAATAGCTAGAAGAATTGTGAAGTTCCCAACAGTTATTCCAAGATAAGATAACTGTTTGAGGTGGTGGACATCCCAATTATCCTGATTTGTTCACTACCTATTGTCTACAGTTACCAAAATATCACATATACCCCGAAATATGTACAAAATACACATTAATACATTTTTTCAGTTATACAGGGAAGACAAAAATAAACAAATACAATTACATCTGGAGTTTTTAGCCTGAATTCATAGCCACATAGCAATCAACACTTTCTGACCAAGAGAATCATGAGCAGGCCTGATTCATATCTGGATATGAGTTCTGGCTTTGCCGTTTAATAAGTCTGTATTCCTTGGACAAGTTTTTGTGACTTGTGTTTCTCATCTGTTCATGGGGTACAAAAATGCCTGCTCAGCAGTTTTGTTCCAACAGTTAAATGGTATTGGCAGTAAGTAACATCTTTATATTCATGGCGTTTGGCTTTTGTGATGAAAGAAGGTAAAGACGCCATCTACTTAGGTATATGTTCTGTCAAACCTCACTTCTCAATTACAGAAATGAGGCATTAGTAATGCAAGCCAGATAGTACAATGTGTTAAAAAAAACACTAGATAGAATTTCTCTCATTTACTCTAACCTGACAAAATTGTGTTTTAAAAAAAGTAGTCAATATTATTATAATAATAATTATTCCTCTATTCACACACAAAAAAGAATTATGAACCATTTTCACCATGGTTGTTTTTTCAAGTTGCCTCCACATTGACAGCTTTGTAGGAGCCACTAGCCTGGAGCTCCCCATGCACTTACTCAGGGCCAAGCTGGCAGCCTTACTCCTTTTCCTTGTTATCGTTACCCACAGAAGCCAAAAAACAGAAACAGTAGCTTTCACGTTCCCAGGATTCCAAAGTAATTTCCCATCTCTTTTTCTTTTTCCAAACTATAGCTACCCCAAGGGTGTGAGTATGTAAGATCTTTAGAAATCCACAAAGACTTACAATCACATTCTCCTTGAAATACTGACATGGTCCTCAGGCCATTCAGCATCCAATCCATCACAGATACAGATAGAAACTAATGCTCAGACATGTCTGTAGATGCTCATCTCAGGCAAGACTAGGGCACATACACAGATGACGGATATTGTGTAATAGGAAACATACTGGGTGTGAAGTCCTAGAGACTTAGTTATAATTTTGTAGCTGCGTGGTCATGGATGTTATTGTAACACCCTCATGTTGTTGATCATTCACTCACAAAACACTTAGCCAGACCCTACCCTGTGCTGGGCACTCTTCTAAGCACTCAGAATAAAATGAGCAAGAGAGACAGAGGGCACAAAGTGAAGAAGGTACAGAAAGTGTAAGCCCCGTGGAGATATTTGGGACATATGTGAATTTTATTTTCCCTTTTCACTAGAATCTTCCATTACAAGGTTGTGAAACAATATGCACTTGAAAAACAACTTTAAGAGGAATATGTAACATGTATAAAATTAAATAGCAATTCAATAAATATTATTTTAGTGTTTCTCTTTTGCTTTTATGCTTTAACAGTCTTTGATGATACTGATTAATCTAATCAAATTTGGATCTGTAACTTCTTTTTTTAATATTTAATTTGACATTAACTCTTTTTTTTTTTTGAGATAAAGTCTCAAGCTGTCACCCTGACTAGAGTGTCATGGCATCATAGCTCACAGCAACCTCCAACTCTTGGGCTCAAGCGATCCTCTTGCCTCAGATTTTCTATTTTTAGTAGAGATAGGATCTTGCTTTTTGCTCAGGCTGGTCTCGAACTCCTGACCTCAAGCAATCCACCGGGATAGGCCTCCCAGAGTGCTAGGATTACAGGCCTTGACATTAACTGTTTAATCAGCTATGTGAATTTTGCTTAATGGAGAGAAAAGTTCAATATTGTACTACTTACCAACTACTCTGTAACTTAATAAGTGATCCTTGATCATTTTTAAAAATCACTGTTTAGTGTGTTTTTAGCCTTTCCTATTAAGTACTATACCTCTTAATTCTATTACCTTATCATGCTGTTATAAATATCTCAATTTCTTTTCCTTTTTTTCTTTTTAAACAAAATTTTACTTAATAATATAAAGACTTTTCTGCCTCTATTCTCCTGCATTTTATTATCATTAAGATGATATATTGGCCTTCCTAAGAGATTTTTAGGGCATAATTTTAATTACATGTAATTTTTATTTTCAATGCTTATTATATAATCAAACTGCCTTTTTAAAATTAATGGTTGTTTCTAGTCTATATGTAAGCTATATACCAAGAGTCCTGGCCAAATGGCCGACTTCTGGGCTAGGATATGGTGGTAACAAGATGGATGGGGGAGGGGAGATAGAAAAAGCCTTATTTTACAACAATTGCCATGAAGATTGAACCTAAAAAGAAATGTCAATGGATGCTAAATCCAGGCTACATGTCCAGAAGAAGGACATGTATATGGTCTTAAAATATCCTTCTACAGGCTGCTTGTTAGTTTTAAGGGGGGGGAAATAGTAACTACAAAGTAAAGAAATTATTCAACATCTCCACCGAGTGAACAAAATTAGCATCACCAGTGAGGGCAGATGTACATTGTGTGTTTCCAGAGACCACAGCCTATAAAGAATACAACACTCCTTATACGTTACTCTGGTAGAGAATGCTTGCCCCGAACCGAATCACGAGGAGACATCAGACAAACTCAAAGTGCGGACTGTCTTACTCAAAGAAAATGAAGTGATAGAACCATAGAGAAATATTCCAGGCTAAAGGAAGCCACAGAGACATGAGAACTAAACGCAGAACTCAGTTCTGTACTGGAAAATACAGAAGAAATTCTGGATAGAAAATGATTAGGTCAATTGACTCAAAAAAAAAAAAAAAGGAGTATAAGTGGTAATTTAAATAAAACCATTGAATCAATATTAATTGTACTCAAGTTGAAACTGTAGTGTGGCTATATTTGAACAATCTTTTATTGTGAAGTATGCACTAAACTAAGGTTAAAAGCCTATAATGATTACAGCCTTCACTGACTCAGGAAAACAATGAGAGTCACATGTAGCTTAATGGGATAAGTTCTGAGAAATGCATCATGGATAATTTCATTGTTGCATCAGCATCATAGAGAGTACTTGCAGAATCCTAGATAGTACAGCCTACTACCTACCTAAACTAAATGGTATAGTCTATCACTACCAGGCTACATTAACCTGTACAATATGTTAGTGTACTGAATACTCTAGGTAATTATAACACAACGGTTAGTATTTGTGTATCTAAACACATGTAGGCAGTACTTGTGGCTCAGTGAGCAGGGTGCTGGCCCCATATACCAAGGGTGGCGAGTTCAAACCTGACCCTGCCAAACTGCAACAAAAAAATAGCCGGGTGTTGTGGCGGGTGCCTGTAGTCCCAGCTACTCTGGGAGAATTGCCAAGAGAATTGCCTAAGCCCAAGAGGCAGAGGTTGCTGTGAACTGTGACACCACAGCACTCTACCTAGGGCAATAGAGTGAGACTCTGTCTCTAAAAAAAGAAATAAATAAAAAACATAAATAAACACATCTAAACATAGAGAAGTTTGGTAATGATACAGTACTAAAATTGTATGGGACCACCATCGTATGTATAGTCCATCACTGAGTGAAACTCGGTTATGCAACGCATGACTTCATAAAGAAGATAGTTTTTAGATAAATTCAAGAAAACAAATGATGAAGGGGATGCTGCAAATATTAGCCTTATGCAAATCTGAGAATATGTATACGGGCGCCTTTGCACTACTCTTATTTGTGCAGTATTTCTGGAAGGTAGAAAGTATTTCAAAGAAAAGTTTTGAATAACAAAAAATAAATGGTACAGTAAAACTGTGGGGGACAAAAGTGAGACTGTTTCCTCCAGACCACCTTAGTAAAGTGAGTTTTCCCATTATTTTCTCTTGCTTCATACTATTTGCTTTTGTGGTATTTAAATGGTTTGTATTTATTTATTTATTCATTATTTGCGGATTGCCTGCCTCTCTCTGAAACAATCCCTGGGAATATGAATCATGCCTGTCATGGTCATCAACATCCAGCATTGAGCCTACGCACAGTATAAGCACTGAATAAATGTTCATTGCTTACATAAGGAGTAAAAGTATTAATTTTTATGTATTGATCTTAATAGCTAGGCACTGTCAATCTTATCTGTTTTCAGTTTTCAGGATAAAAGAGGCGGTACTTTATAGGGCTGTGTGGGGAAAAGAATATGCAGATTTACTTTACTATACACATATATAATGTATTGTGCACAATATTAATAGAGTATCATCATCAAAAGAATGTGGCATCTGCATTCAAAGGGCTTACAGCTTAATCAAGAACAAAGCAAATTACTTCATTTATTATGATCTCTAGAATTAGAATCTTTGGCCTGAATATTCCATAATATTAATCAACTTCAATGAATAAAGATGAAAATACTGAAATATAATATATCATATAAATAGTTCTGGCTTTGTATCTATATGCAGGTATGTGGATTTTGGAGGACAGTGATGTAACAAATCAGTCACCCAGCTAAGAACCTGGAAATCCTCATTTTGTGAATACGTGTTGAAACCGTGACAGCTCTGCAGTCATTCAAATAGAATAACGAATTTGAAACTTTGGAAGAAATAGAAACCCTCTAAAGATGCCAGCACTACCTAAGTGGTATTAATAATGACCTCATCTCCTCTAATTTGCAGAGAATGACTTCAGCATGTGGTTACTT
>CAUYQV010059156.1:0-55783 GCA_963574575.1 Galagoides demidoff | reverse complement strand
ATGGCATCACAGCTCACAGCAACCTCCAACTCCTGGGCTCAAGCCAGTCTCCTGCCTCAGCCTCCCAAGTAGCTGGGACTACAGGCGCCTGCCACAACACCCGACCATTTTTTGGTTGCAGCCATCATTGTTGTTTGGTGGGCTCGGGCTGGGGATTCGAACCTGCCACCTTAGGTGTATGTGGCTGGCACCTTAGCTGCTTGAGCTACAGGCGCCGAGCCTTTGGTGAGGTTTCATACCTTAGCGTGTCAGTATCTCATAGCTGTGTTTGTGTTGACATGTGGCAGTGACTGGCTGAGTGGTGGTCAGTTTTGTGGCCTATTTCTATGTGTCATACAATGACAGCTTTGACGGTCATTCCAGAAAAAGAATTCCAAATTTGCTTTGAAGGGCGGACTAGGTGCTGGCACATAACTTCCCAAGTGGAGGACCTTGAAAGTGACGGTTGTGATATTCAGCAATGAGGTATGGAGCACTTTTTCTGGGATGAGTTTGTGAGCTTAATTGTCAGATCTCATGTGTGTCCACACCCACACCCACTCATACCCATAGACACAAGCATACAGTACTCAGCATACACAGGCAAGCAGAGTGATTTGGCCATGATGACACCTTCAGAGGGTAATTAACTCTGAGAAATGAAAATGATTAAAAATCAATTAAGATATCATTTCCAGAGAAATGGAAGGAGCAGTCTCAGCAAAGGAGAATGATTTCCTCAGCAATGTGGCTTTCCCTGGAGAAAAAGACTTTGAATTCTGCTGGCCACTGGGCGAGTTGTGGCTTCCTCCTGGTGGACGACAAGCCCAGCAGGAATCCCACGTAGCCTGACGTTCTCCCAGGGTTCTCACCTGTGCAATCCCATCAACTTCCCCAATAAATCAGCAGTGTTTCTCCAGAAAGAGACCACATCATCTAGACTTGTTCTCCCTTCCGTCCCTTCTAATTCCTGCTGCCGCATCCAAGCTTCCTTCATTCAACAAAAGCACCCTGCAGCTCCCCAAGACTCTTAAAATAACTGTCCCTCTTGCTAGTTGTGATTTTGTCAAGCATCTTTGAAGTTCCTGCCATCCTTGCTGTCAAAAACTGGCTCTGGATTCCTCATCAAGTGGCCTTCAAAAACATGGCTAATGAAAGCAGGATTAATGGGTGACATCAACGCAATCACCTGCTGGAACATATTTCCCTCTGTTGTTTGAATCTCAGGTGCCCTAGCTTGCTCACCTTGTCTATCCTCTCTGTAACTGTGGCTTTCTGAGCTCTACTCTTTATTGGAAGCCTTGACCAAAAATCCTACCTCTTCTCTATAGCAGTTCTTGGCCTCAATCTAGCTAGTGTTATGATCACTGTCTATCCCTGGTCCAGCCTGCATTTTGGAAGCGATTACCTATCTCTCTCCCACATCTGACATCTGGATGTCCAACATCCTGGCCATCCTGCTCTGTCTCTGGGTGCCTCTCTCCTCTCTCTGTGTCCCGTACCTCTGGGTGATCTGAACCATTGGGCCGTGATCAACAAGCAGGCTGATTCAGAGACTGTATCTCAAACTTCTGCCTTTTCTCCTAATTTTTGACTTCTAGATGGGTCACCTCTTCTGCTCCAGAAGCACCTGAAAGTTCATAATCTCTTTTGCCCCAACCCCCAACCTGCTTTTTTTTTTTTTCCTGGATCACTGTCTCTGCTAATGGTATCCCCATCTTCTCAGTCTCAGTGTTTTCAAAACTTTAGCTATCTCTCTCCTTTCTTTACCTCATCCCTTATCTTTAATATTTTAATGCAGACTCTATATTATAATGAGGGGTAGGAGTGATCTCCACTCTCTCTTTCTTTCTCTCCCCCTCCCCCACACTTATTTTTCCTTTTCTCAGCTCAGTTTAGAATATTTTACTACCCTACTCTTAACACTGTGTAGATTCCCAGGGCAGAATGCCTCCTGCTACCTTCACAGCTCTCAACAATAAACTCTGTAATGGCTTTGTAAAGTCTGTCAACTTGGCTAGGCTGGAATACATTTCCTAGAATTCCCCTTTTTATGTTTCCAACTGGGGGGAGCCGCAAGGGAGGGTCTTGTGAGATTTGGAGGGGAAAAGGATGGTGGTTGTCACAGTGTCAGTGACCTGCCAAGTCACCTTGTTGGCATTAGGCTACATCTTCTTGCCCTGGATGGATCCCCCTTTGGCTTCCCTCACTCTCGGGCCAGCTGCGTGCATTTAGTATCATGACAATGCAACCCTTCTTCCCTTGGGGAAGGGGATTCCTTTGTCACCAAGGTCAGAAGCAACAAGAATGGAAAAGGATTTCAGTCCATCTCCACGAGGTTCCAGCTCATGCATGCTCTAGTTTTAAACATCTTACTTAGATTTAATTCAATCTAGCAACTTATTGACCTATTAGTATATTCACAGAGTTGTGTAACCATCACCATCATCAAATTTAGAACATTTCATCATTCTCTATTCTCACCCTCCCTTCCTCTCCTTCCCACAACCCCAATCTTAGGCAATTACGAATCTACTTTCTGTTTCTACGGGTTTGCTTATTCTAGACCTTTCATGTCAATGGAATCATATAACATAGGGCCTTTACTTAGCACGATGTTGTCAAGGTTCATTCACGTTGTAGCAGGTGTCAGGACTTGATTCCTTTTTGTTGCCAAGTAATAGTCTGTTGTGTGACTGTGCCACATTTGTTTGCCCTTCCATTTGCAGTTTCCACTTTTTGGCTATTATGAATAGTGCTGTTCTAAATGTCTTTGCACAGTTTTTGTGTGGACGTATGCTTTTCTTACTTTTTGGTCTATACCTAGGGGTGGAACTGCTGGGCCAGATGATAGCCCATTTGGAGGCGCTCCCAAACTGGGTTCAAACTGACTGCTCCATTTCACATTCCACCTACACGGTAAGAGAGGTCCAACGTCTCCACACTTTCGCCGATCATATTATCTTCAATCCTTTTCATTCTGGCCATCCCTGTGGGTGCCAAGTGGTATCTCATTTTGGTTTGGGTTTGCATCTTCTGATGCTTACTGATGTTGAGAATCTTTTCCTGTGCTTATCAACCATTTATTTACCTTCTTTGGAGAAATGGCTACTCAGATAATCTGCCCATTTTAAAATTGGGTTATTAATTTTGTAGTTGTTGAGTTGTTAAAGTTCTAGCCAGCTTTCGACCTTCCCTTCCTGTTGGCTGGGTGGATTTTGAACTCCAGAATCAGGTGCAAAAACAACAGCCTTACAGAGACTGTTTAGGCAGCTTCCACAGTTGCAGAGGCCCTGTCCTTGTAGAAATTCAAGGATGTCCTACCAGTTCTGCTTCTCTGGTTGAATCCTGGCTGATTGAGGGTTTTAGTCCCATGTTATAATCTCATCTCCCACTACTCCCCACGGGTCTGCTCCAGCCACACTGTGCCCTCATGAGCCTCCTGTTTTTACCACATCATACCTCAGGCTTATTTCTTATATAACTCGAATGTTTCTTAAATATTTTTTCCACTTAAAATTTTGCCTATCCTTTGAGACATCACATCTTCTTTGTCGTCTATAGAAACTTTTACAATCCCACCATCTTCCTCCTTTGAACCTTATAATGTGGCGTATCCCTTTGAATAAAGGTTTCCTTTTCTGTAATCTCACGGGATGGTTGAAAGCAATAAGGAAGAGCACACACAGAAAGTATCTTCATAGAGTGTCTGGCACATGGCAGGTGATGAGTGATGGCTAATTCTGTTCATTTTCCATCATTCACAGAGCATGTGCAGAGCTCTGTAAATACTGTTCTATGTTTTCCAGTTTCGCAGATCTGGAAATGAGGACAGGAGGCTCAGATGATTCATGTTTTTATGCATTTTCTTCTTTTCTGTGGCTTAGGGATCATTTTGGGATAACTTGTTCTTTGTGCTCTGGGTTCCAGGGCAGGACACACCCTTTCTGTAAAGACCTATATTTGTGAGATGATAGTACTGATGACTTCCAGCCATAAAATGTTTCCTTTTATCCCATCCAATAATTTAAGGGAGCTGTGAATTCAATAAATGGCAATGGATCTAATTAATAGCATTGCATCTAATTTATAGCAATGGCTCATGTTTGCATCATGCTTCAGAGTTTCTAAAGTTGCTTTTCTCATCGGACCCTCACAGCAGCCCTGGCTGTGGGACAGGCAGGAGGGTGGAGCATCATTAGGCCCAGGAGGCTTAAGTCACCTGAAGGTCAAAGTGAGCAATTAGGACTCACAGATCCCAACTCCCAGGCCAGTGCCCTGTTCTCTGCACTCCCCAAAGTGAAAAGGAAACCTGAGCTGTAGCTTTAGTGCAAAGCCCAGTTGATCAGCATGTATCAGTTAATCCTGTCACTGTCCCTGCTTGGCCTCCCAGGTGGTGGCCACTGCTGCTTTATCCTACCCCATCCATCCCCGTACCTCTCTCTGCTGGTGCACCCACTGTCACTCTTTGGAATCTGGTATGTTGAACAAGAGGGTGGGATACAAGTAAGTGGCCGTGTTTGGTAGCTGTTTTATTGATCTAGTCCTGCATAACAAGCTACCTTCAACTTAGTGACTTAGCACAATTTATTTTTTCTTATGCTTCTGCAGGTTGACTGGTCATTCCTCTGCTAGCTTCAACTAGGCTTGCAAAAGTGGCTGCCTTCAGCTGGAGGGTCGGCTGGGCTGGAAGATACAAGATGTCCTCATCCTTGAGTCTGGCAGCTGGTGTTGACGGTCATTTAGCATGTTCTTGTGCTGATAGGCTAGCCTGCTGGTCCACATGGTGGTTTCAGGGGAGTGTGCCAAAGGCACAAAGCCAAAAACACATGTTCCCTTGAGACTAGTACTGGGATCATACATAGTATCTCTTCCCCCAACGTTCTATTGATCAGAGCTATACCAGGTCAGCCAGAATCAAAGGAAGGGGAAATAGTCTCCACCTCTTGACAGGAGGAACTTCACTACATCACATTTTTATTGCAAAGCAGCTTAGGATGTACTGTTGGAGCTGTCTTTGGAAACTGGTGCAAGGAATCATTGCATATGAAATGAGTTAGAGACAGTAGGCCTGACTTTCATACTCTTCTGTGCATTAGGAGTTTGGGTTAGGGCCATCTGCTACTTTCACATGAGAGAGTCTTGATGTTCTTACTCTTCCAGTCTTTTGTCCCTCTACCTCTTACCTGGCAGCCAGACAGGACCAGGACCCCCCGACCCTGGACTCACTTGGCTGTAGATACAAAGGACTGATGTACATTCTCTGAGGAATTCTCAGACTTATGGATCATCTTCTGTTGTACCCCCAGTAACATGTTTAGGTGTGAAACCAGTTGGAGCATCTCCAAAAAAGCTTTCTCCAGCTAGTTCAGCACAGGTTAACACAGTTCTGTGTTTTGTGGTTTCGGGCAAAGGGTTTAGCACGAAATTTTGTTTCCCTTCTCTTGTGATGGTCCCAAGCACGCCTATTCTTTAGTCAAACCAGAAAAAGATATTTTTTTGTTTGGTTAGAAATCTGGATACTTTAAGATTCCTTTACCACAATACCATCAAAGAGCTTTCTATTTTACAAACCTCTCTAGCACTATAATTTTATTTTTAAATGGTACATTTCTTATCTTTAGGTGAATGCAACTACCTTTATTTTCTAAAACCTATTTCTTTTGCCTTTAAACCACAACATCTCTTTTGATAAAAAAATGCTTGATCTCATCAATTAAAGATATGAATACAATACATAATTCATTTAAAACTCGATCTTTCTGTCTCTCTTTTGTTAATGGCTCAGTCATTCCTCTTTCCTCCTGATAGCCAGTGTTCTCACCCTCTTGTGTCACCTTTTTGCTAAGAGAGCCCATGGTTTATGCTTCCTGTGGCATTGGGAATTACCACCTGGTATACTAACCTGGGTATCTCAACTCTTGCCCACTTGGGATTTATTCTCCTTCCTCAGGAGGTGCTCAGGTGCTCATCTTTACTCTTTACTTTTCGTTGCCCTTGTCCAGCATGGGATGGCTTAACCCTTCCTGGGTGGAGACATCCCCTTTCTATCATATCCATACCTGTGCTTTCCCATGATTTCTTGTATGGTTTGTTTTTCAACTTTAATTCCTATATGAAAGCATCTAGTTTAAGCAGGTCTAAGAAAATCCTTCTCTCTCCCCTCAAAGCCTAGCTCTCAAGATGATTTGTTTTGGACTTAGAAGTCTAGATTAGTACAAAGAGCTGAGCAGTAAAAGTTGCCCTTCCTTTCTTTGGAGCAGTAAGCCAGCCATATGGATGGTCTGAATTCCCAAATCAGTTGGTATTTTACCACCTTTCACAGCTTTCTGGAATAATGTCATTCAAATAGCATCTTCTTTTTCTGTAAGTCATCACGCATTTGCTTTGATAGAGTCAATTTTTGTTAATGACGTGTATTGAGTTGTAACTATTGTTTTGCATTTACCCATCTTCATGAAATCTCGTGATTGGTAGGAGAAGCATGCTTAATGCTGTCCTCAAAACATTGCAGGTTGCTCAGCAGATGTCTATAAAGAAACCACTGTGGGCTTCTCAAAACCTTATAGAGTGCAGTTTTGTTCTTGTGTGTTCTCCAGTGTATAACAGAGTGCTCTGCACTTAAATGGCATTCTGCTGATGTTTGTTGATTGACAAACTAATGCACAAACATATGAACTCTGTTTATAATCAATGCAGTGCAGAAGAGTTAGCTTGTTTTGTGGGATCATGGACTTTTAAGGGAGTCAGTTGACTGGGAGATGATGATGATCAACTCTATTTTGGGCTCTCCCTCTTCCTGGAGCCTGCTTGCCTGTCTCTACACCCAGTTGATGGACTTATCCTGTCTCATGTCCTCACTCTGAGCCCGAGGGCATCTCTTCCCACTACAGTGTGCTCTCTTTGGGAGATTTCAATTGCTTTTGAATTAGTTATGAGCTCAAAAATGAGTGACTCCCATTATTATGATGCAGGTTTTAAAATTACTGTATTTCAAGTTGCCGTCTAGGCAGCATTAACTTGTCGTTAGAGAATACAGGATGGTCAGGAAGAAGACAGACTTTTCCAAAAACAAAGCAGGAGTGAACCCATAAGGTCAAAAATTGAGGCAATTGCCTTTGAAATGCCTTCCACTTATGAAAGTGATGTCTTGTCTGTTTTACTACCTGGAAAATGGAGGCAAGACTCTGACGCCCTATTTAGAAGTAAGCTGGGGAAGTAGTCAGTGATTATGGTATGTAAAACAATTCACTGAGTGCAGTCCCCTGCTGGCTTCTCCAGATTCATGAAGTTATGCCAAAGTATGCTTAGTAAAGCTTGTGCACACATAAACAGTCTTATGCCAATATCAAAAGAATGTGTGTGGCATAAATGACATTTAAGTCATTGTCCCTGAGGCATCCTCTTCCCACTTGTCTCAAAAATAGGTAGGAACAAGAGAGGGGAAGGGAATGGAGAAAAATATGCCACAAATACCAAAATGTTAACTGTGGCTTACGAGGTGACTTTCATACTTTTTTTCTTGACTTTTTCTGTATTTTCAAAATATTCTAGGATGGGTATGTTGTTTTTGTTATCACAAAAGCAATTAAAAAAATCAACGAAATCAAAGAAAGACACAAAATATATAGCTACAAAACAATAGTAAAGATAATAGCTGTTGGCCACCCATGTGGCTCACCCCTGTAACCCCATTGCTCTGAGAGGCTGAGGAGGGTGGATTGCCTGAGCTCAGGAGTTTGAGATCAGCCTGAGCCAGAGTGAGACTGTCATCTCTATAACTAGCTGGGTGTTGTGACAGGTGTCTATAGTCCCAGCTACTCAGGAGGCTGAGGCAAGAGAATGACTTGAACCCAAGAGTTTGAGGTTGGTATGAGCTATAGTGCCACAGCACTCAACCAAGGGTGACAAAGTGAGACTTTGTCTCAAAAAGAAAAAGGATAATAGCTGTTTTACTTTGGCTGGCCCAAAAGTTGACACTAAAGCTAGGCTTTGGGTGCAAGTGGTTTATTTGTAGATTTGGAAATTAATTCTAGGAAGCACAAATAGGGGAGTAGAAAAATGCAAGGGATAGGGAGGAAGCAAATAAAAGGGCTGTGAATGAATAGGTTACTTCTCTGGGAAACTGGGGTTTGTTTCTGGGAGCTGGTGTGGAACATATCCCAGAGTTGTCCCATTCAACAGGAAAATGGTGAGGTCTTTGTCCACCAGATACACAGGGAAAGCACTTCTGTATTTCTCCATGTGTAGATCAAGCATGCTACTGCAGTCATTCAAATGCTCATACAAAAAATTGTAGTCTCAGGTAGGTATTTGTTGTATGAATATCACTGGATGCAAAGAGGGTATAGGAAAGGCTTTGACAAAATTTGCTACCTCAGTGAAACTATTGTCAAAATCTAGGGAGACGTCTAGTTGGCTGCAGGACTCTGACCCTAACTTGAGAATACTGACTACCAGGCAGTACACTTAGGAACAGAAAGGATATCTCTGACTTCAAAATTAAAAATACATATACATTATTATAAATTAAATGAAAGATCATTTACAGACTGGTATTTTTTCAAAATGTATAATCAATAAAGAATAAAAATCCAAAATACAAAAGAGCTTCCTACTAATCAATATGACAAATAAAAGCTCATCAATAGAAAAAAGAGCAAATAAGTAATTTATTTATAAATGGAAACATTTATTATAAGTGGAAATTGGTTCTATCACCCATAGAACCAAATAACATGTGAAACAATAAAATAATATATCGTATCTATTACCCATAGAACCAAATAACATGTGAAATGCCCAAGTTCATTGGGAACCAATGCCTTTGAATAAAGAGCTCTTATTTCACAAAGATTACATTAGCAAAAATTACTTAGTTTTATCATACCAAGTGTTAGTGAAAGAAGTAGAGAATCAGGAACTGCCCTATACAAAAATTTATGTAACCACTTGAGAGCAAATTGGCAATTAGTTGTAATTTTGAACATTCATATATACTTTGACTGACAATTTCACTTTGTGGCACATTTTATAGAAAAACTATTGTATATGTCCTTAAAAAGTATAAGGATATTCTCTACAACCCTTGCTTTTTATGTACAAGATATGGAAACACATCCTTTATCAAAGGTAGAATGGAGAAGTTGTGGTTTGCATATACATTGAAATTCAATACAGCAGTTAAAATAATATATCATATCTCAAAAACAAAGTATTGAGTTGAAAAAGATTACAACTTTCGGTTGAAAACAATTACAATGGGTTATTGTATTATTTCTACCAGAAACAGTGGCTTGGAATAACACACATTTATTATATTTATTAACATTTTGTATTTCCTTACTGTCAAAGTTTCTGCAGGTAAGAAATCCTGATTCTGAAATGGCTTGGCTGTATTCTTTGCTTCAACATCTCACCAAACTGCATTCTACATGTCAGCCAGGGCTGTGGTCTTATCAGAGGCTCAATTGAGGAAGGATTTACTTCCAATCTCCCTCAGTCTTTTGGAAGAATTATTTATTGAGCCAGTGGGCTTTAGTTTCTTTTGGGATGTCAGTTTCAGCTCCTAGAGGTCACCTATAGTCTCTCACCACTTGGAATTTTCTAACATGACTACTTACTTCATGTCACATGACTTCTTCAAAACTAACAAAGGTGAATGAGATTCTAGCAGGATGGTGTTACATATGTAACATAATCACATGAACAAAATAACATACCTGGCATCACCTTTGCCTCACTGCTTGAATTAGTAGCAAGTTGCAGGTCCCACTTGGACATACTCAAAGGGAGGATATTACACAATTTACCAATACCAGGAAGTGGTGATCATGGGAACCACTCTAAAGTCTGTCTCCCACAGCTATGTATATTATTTATAAAAATATTTCACATTATAAAAATAAAATAAGAAACTTGGTTGAATCTCCAGGAACTCATGCTGAGTGAAAAAAGTGAATATCAAAACGTTTATAGTGTATGACTCCATTTGTAAAACATTCTTATAATGATAAAATTATAGTAGAAAGAACCAATAAATGGTTTCTAAGGGCAAGGACAAGCAGATGTCAAGGGAAGGGGACAGAGGTGGGGGAGAGAATATAAAGAACAATGTGAATGATGCAGAACTATTCTGTATCTTGGCTGTATCAATGCCAATATCTCGGTTGTGATAATTGTACTGTGAATTTGTAAGATATCAACATTGGGAAAAACTAGGTGATAGGTACCCAGGAGTTCTCTGTATTATTTCTTAAAACTACATGTGATTTACAATTATATATATATAAAAGATTAATCAAGAAACAAAAACAATAAAAAAGAAAGTAGAGAAAATTTCAAAAAATCAAGAAGCAAAACACTGAGCATGAATTCTGAATGGTAAGAAGACCATAAAATAAAAATAGATGGGGGAAAAAAAGGGTAAAGAGTTGGTTGACATAAAGGAGCTAATTTTCAAGAAGATAATTAAAATCATAATGGAGTTGAGGATAGAATTGCTCTGTAGAAAAATCAAGTCAGTAAATTGGGAGGGCAAAGTTGAGGGACACTTAAAATATAGGGAAAAGCAATAAACATATTAAATGAGTTAATTAGTACACATCAGTTATTGTGCTTCTGTTTATACTACCCTACATAGAAAACCTGTGCATATGAACATCTTTATATGTAATATGTGGTGTATATAGATATGTGTATATATAAAGATGTATATTCTTTTGCTGCCTTTCAAAGATGATCTGAGAGGCTTGGCTCCCATAGCACAGTGGTTACAGTGTCGGTCACATATAACAAGGCTGGTGGGTTCAAACCTGGTCCAGACCTGCTAAAATAACCATGACACTGCAACAACGCCAAAAAAAAAAAGCCAGGCATTGTGGCGGGTGCCTGTAGTCCCAGCTACTTGGGAGGCTGAGGCAAGAGAATTGCTAAAGCCTAAGAGTTGGAGGTTGCTGTGAGCTGTGACGCCACAGCATTCTACTGAGGGCAACATAGTGAGACTCTTGTCTCAAAAAAAAGAAAAAAAACAACAAGATAATTTGAGAATTATAAGATAATACACAAAGTTATTAATAGATATTTTCTTTCAATGGTATTGTTATTTGTAACTTTAATTTTCTATTTTATAATTCTGTATTACACAATTTACTAGCATAACTATATCTTAATTTTAGAAGCAAAAAATGAGCAAAACTAGTATAATTTTGTGCACATTGCACATTGGCAATTATGTCAAAATATATACAACCAAAACACTGTAAGAAAGTATTGCATACTAAATGTAACAGTGGTTCTGCCTGGGGGATTGGGTTTTGGGTTTTTTTCTTTTTTTTTAAATTTTTCTTTGCTTAGTATTGTGTAGTCTCCAGATTTTATACAATGATCAGATGTTCCTTTTATAATCATGCAAATAAATTTAAAATTAGCACATAAAGTTTTATAGGTATTATATGATCACAAATATGGAAAAATATACACTGAAAACTGGTGGAAAGAAATACAATAAAAGATTGAAGTATTATAGCTTTTTTTTTAATTCCTTCAGATTTCATATAGTTTTCTATCATCATGAGCATGTATTATTTCAGTAATTGAAATACCCCTAAAGTGGAAGTGATTAATAAATTGAGTTAAGCATGGGAAAAGATTTTCTAAGCATAAAACAACAAAAAGGAATAGATACTAAAATACCCAATGAAAACATAAAAACATATTTATTCTCCCAAAATTCAATTCCAAAAATTGATGTTATTCAGACTTATAGATTCTTTTTTCATTTTTGGGTTATATTTAAGTCCAATTTTAGATGATTGAATAATATGCATTTGTTGTTAAAGATCCTCTTTGAAAAAAAGCAGTAAAATGGGGAAATATAACATTATGTGAGCAAAAGAAAAAAACATTGCACTTACAATTTTTTTGAACTTATCTAAGTATATATTTTTATGAATGAAGAAAATGAACCAAAATGTTCAGGATAGTTACATCTTTGGGTTGGGTTTTCAGGAGACTTTAACTTTCTCCTTTAATGCCTTATTTTCCAAATATCTAAAATCAAATCATGTAAGTAGGCACTACAATAAATGTATAAATGTAATAAAACAATTTTTTTTTTAGATTTTTTATTAAATCATAGCTGTGTACCTTAATGCAATCATGGGGTACAGTATGGTGTTTTCATATACATTTTGAAATACTCTCATCAAACTGGTTAACGTGGCCTTCATGTCATTTTCTTAGTTATTGAGTTAAGACATTCATACTCTGCTTTTAGAAAGATTCGCTTGTACCCTTGTAGGATAAACCATAGAGGTGACCCCACCAATCACCCTCCCTCCCCCATCCACCCCCCCCACCTTTCCCATTCCCCTCCCCATATTCTAAGGCTATAATTAGGTTCTGGAGAACACTTAGAGAACTAAAATAAGACCTGCCATTTGATCCTGAAATTTCTTTATTAGGTATATATCTAGAAGACCAAAAATCACATTACAACAAAGGTATTTGTATCAGAATGTTTATTGCAGCCCAATTCATAATTGCTAGGTCATGGAGGAAGCCCAAGTGCCCATCGATCCATGAATGGGTCAATAAATTGTGGTATATGTACACCATGGAATACTATGCAGCCCTAAAGAAAGATGGAGACTTTACCTCCTTCATGTTTACATGGATGGAACTGGAAAATGTTCTTCTTAGCAAAGTATCTCAAGAATGGAAAACAATTTCAAGGCTAGCATGTAAGTTAAAATGGTTTTGTTCTTGGTAGTGAAATTTGACTAACATAGAGTTCTTTCTCTAGGATGTTTTAAAAGATTCATTCATTCAACAATTGTTTATTGACTGCTTACCATTAGTCAAGAACAATTTATGGGTATTTGGAGTGCTGTTGCAGCAAGCTGAGGAGCTTGCCTTTAATTGCAAAGGCAATTGTGTACATTTTGTACACATTTTGTTGTACACATTAATGTATACAGTTATGATTTAATAAAAAAATTGTTAAGAAAAAAATTTAAAAAATAAAAAGACTCCCACACAGTAAAAAAGATAAAGGTATAAGTTGGAAAATCTTCTACTCTAAGCCCCACTTGGACATATTTATCGAGAACCTGCTCTGAGCTGAGCATTAGGATAATACCATGAATAGGACGACACATTAGGCTAGTACAATGAGTAAGACTGATATAGTCCTTGTCCTCCGGGAACTCAGGTGCAGAGGGTATTTCTGGAAGCCTGGTTCAAGATGTCAGGGAGTCTGGCCTCCTGGTTGTGGTGCGACACACAGGAAACTGCATTTCAACAGCTCTCTGGGTGATCTGGGTGCCCAGTGCAGTCAGAGAACCACTGTGATAGTAAAAGGATGGACAATGGATTGCCCAGAGGTTTTCAGAGGGTGGGTTCGTTCCCCAGGGCTGCCATAACAGTACCCCAGGGTGGGTGGTTTAAACACCGGAAATCTATTTCCTGACAGTTCTAGAGCCTGGAAGTCCAAGTTCACAGAGCAGCAGGGTTGCTCTCCTCCGAGGCCTTGAGTAGGGCTGCTTCTTGCTGCCTCTCTACATGGCTGCCTTTCTGCACACACTCACTCCTGGTGTCCGGCCCTTTTTATAAGGACATCAGTCAAATGGAACCAGGGGCCACCCTAATAGTGTCATTTCAACTTAATCACCTCTTTAAAGACCTTCTCTTCATACCTGGTCTCATTTGGAGGCACCAGGGACTGGAATTCAGCATATGATTCAGTTCCTAACACCACTCTATTCCTTAGCTGTCTTCATGTTCTTGTGTGGCGTCCACCTGCATTCTCCTGTCATGGGGAATATGGGGAGTGCGTACCCTATTACCTTCCATCTGTGGAGACAGCCTCCAAATAAAAGCCCAGACATTTCCAGATTTGCCTCTTCAGCCTTTTCTCTTCCTTTTCTAGGATGCCTGTGACATTTTTTAAGAAGTATTCTTTACATTCATTTTTTTCTTTTTTTCTTTTTTCTTTTTTTTTTGCATTTTAAATGACCAAACTGAAAACTTTCTGCACTTTATGAAGAGGAATTGTAAAGGCAGTTTTTCTTACATCAGGACAGCTCAGAAAGAATCAGCTCACTCCTTTCTCTGGCAGCCAGCTTTTTAATCCTGGGTCACATGTCACTTCTAATTGTGGGGATGATGCTCGAGTTCCCCTTGGGCCTCCATTTCACCCGAGCAAATCCTCTCTTCAGCAGCTGCAGACTTGTGTTGGGGAGAGTGATCTTCAGGCACACACTTCTGCAGGAGAGAGCAGCTGAGCCCTGCACGAGGCCCCTGGAGTCAGTCAGCGCTAATCGACCTGTTATCAACTCTGACACGGCCTCCCTCAGCCAGACACCGAACTAGAGAGACCAGCGGGTGTCAGAGAAGGAACTGCAGTCCTGTGGAGGGGCTGTTCTTCCTACTTTTAGATAAATGGACAATGTTTCCAAGGGTGAAAGTCCTGGAATGGCTGGGGTGATGAAAAATGGGTAGAAAATTCTCTCCAGTTGTACTCAGTTTGGTCACACGGGGGATCGGCTGTAGAGCTAATTTGCTCACCTGAGAAAGGTCTCAGATATCCTCAGGGGAAACTCAAGGTTCCCTCTAGTGTACAGACCTCTGACAGTTATGTCAACTGGAAGCTTCTTTGTAATTCAACTTTTTTTTTTTATGAAAAATTTTAAGCATATAGCCACATTGAGAGGAGTTTTTGGTGAGCACCTGTGTACCCACTATCTGGATCTTATGCTAGCGTTTTACTGTCCCTGTCTTATCTATCTTGTATGTGTCTCTCTACCCAGGCATCAATTCATTTTAGTTTTTAGACGCACTTCACAGTAGTCATCTTGTCACTACTACTAAATACTTTTGCATGTCACCAGGATTCAATATTTGCTTACCTTTTTTTCTGCTTATTGGGTAAAGTTTACTTACAATGAAACACACAAAGTTCAAGGGTGCATTTATTGATTCTGACAAATGCATACACACCTATGTAACCCAAAATGATGGACCCAAATCACTGTGGATATATCATCACCTAGAAGCTTCTCTCTCCCCTTCCCAGTCAATCTCCACCCCTTCCACCTCCCAGGCAAACTCCATTCTTAAGTTTTTGCACCTCAGTTAGTTTTGTCTGTTTGATCTTCATGGAAGTGAAATCATATATTATGTACTCTTTTGTATGTCTTCTGTTACTCAACATAATATTTTTGAAATTTATCCATGTTGTGTGTACTGTCCCAGGGGCTCGTTCCCTTTTATTGTCCTTCAGAATTTCATCAGGTTAGGCTTGGCGCCCATCACTCAGTGGTATGGCAGGTTTGAACCCGACCCTGGCTGGCTAAATAATGACAACTGAAACAAAAAATAGCCTGAAATTGTGGCAGGCACCTGTAGTCCCAGCTACTTGGGAGGCTGAGGCAAGAGAATCACTTAAGCCCAAGAGTTTGAGGTTGTTGTGAGTTGTGACACCACAGCACTCTACCAAGGGTGACATAGTGAAGCTCTGTCTTAAAAAAAAAGAATTTCATCAGGTTACTATGCCAGTTTATTTATCTATTCTTCTATTATAGAAAAATTGGCTTTTTTAAGCATTGGAAAATATGAATAAAATGACTATAAATATTCTTACACAAGTATAAGAGCTAACATCCTGGCTTTCCATAAGCACAATATAATATCTTCAACCATATCTTCCATCCATCCAAACCCATATCATCTTTTCACTGCGTATCGGGCAATGTTCTCCCACTGGGAATACAAATCAGAAGATACACCCCCATCCTTCTAAGAGTCTAGTGTAAGAATTAAACAAATAGAAAACTACAGAATTGTGACATAAAGGCTAAAATGCAGGCTTGCAGAGAAAGGAGCAACTATCTAAGCCTGAGAGAGTTAGATAAGATGTCAAGGCAGGTCAGGACTGAGGAAGAGAAAGAGTATGAGGTTATTTCGACCTTATGCCCCACAACAAGTAGTGGCAGCCTTAGTCATGAGTGCCACGATTCTCTGTCTTGAAAGGAAGGTATAAAAGTGGAAGATCTTACTGTAGAACTCAATTCGGTGGGGATGATTCTGTAAAGGGGCCCTCGTGCATTAATTGACTCCTTCAAACCTGCCCCCTAGAACTTATGATCTTTACTTGCATACTTCCTGCTGGTCTATCTCAAGCTTTCTTCTCACTTGACTGGAAGTGGAAGATTAGGCTTGGTGCCCATCACTCAGTGGTATGGCAGGTTTGAACCTGACCCTGGCTGGCTAAATAATGACAACTGAAACAAAAAATAGCCTGGAATTGTGGCAGGCACCTGTAGTGTAGTTTTTTTTTTAAGACAGAGCTTCACTATGTCACCCTTGGTAGAGTGCTGTGGTGTCACAACTCACAACTTTTAACTGTATTGAAAGGTCATTTTGTCCTCAAGTTTTAGATTTCTTCTGAAAAGCTCTGTGGAGCTGACTCATTGAATGAGCCAGGCCTTTCTTACATGGAACAATTCCAGAATGTACTAATTCTGAGACACAACACTGGGTTTCTTTGAGTCATTGGTAGGATTGCCAAATAAAATACACAACATCTAGTTACATTTACATTTTGAAAAAAAACAAAGCCCAAATATTTAGTATAATTGCATCCCAAATACTGGATGTAATATATTTATATCAAAAAATGATTTTTTTTTTATCTGAAAGTCAAATTTAATTGGGCAACCTGTATACTTTTGTTTGCTATGTCTTGTAACCCTAGTCATAGGGGAAAGAGGTTCTCCAGGGAAGTAAATGATACACAGGATGGAAACCAATTCTGCAGAGAACCAAAACATAAAAAAAAAATGACCATGGAGGAAATATTAATAATACCATCCACCTCCCACTAGAATATATGGGCCTGACATAAAAGTTTCCTGAGAACCTGAAGTCATTAATATGAACATCAGTCATTTCAGTATGTGACGTCCTCAAAGCTACTTGTGGTGTTTTGGGCTACCTGTTTCTGTGCCATCCAGACATTGTATGATTTTAGAATTCTGTCCCTGAACTTTTAAAAATTTCTTTCTCTTATTAACGGCTATCCACTAAACCTACTTGTGGAAATACATATTTATTTTTCCCAAGTGTAGAAATACTAACCCTTTCTCCTGCCTAAACTGATATGACAAAAAATTGAGATACTCAACAGTGAATATAAACAAAGGCTATAGACTAGTATGGAAAAGAAGTGCTGGAATTGTGACAATTATTTAACATTTCAGAGATTTTTAAAAATAAATTTCCAGTCTTTTAATTTTATTTTCTCAAGCATTCATTCACTCATTATTATTATCTAATAGAGGTTTATGTAAACCTCCACAGCTTCAGTATTTTATGCAATACTATTTATAGTTAGTCCTTATAAACATGCATCTTTTAAGCTCCAGAGAGGGTGATTAAAAATAGAAAATTGCCATCTGAACATTATGTATCTGACAAACCAGGTATTCATTCAATTTATATAATTGTATGAATCCTATAAGCAGATTCTTACCTGGCTTTAAGTTACCTTGCTTAAAGCTTTGTTATTTAATTGTGGAAATAACACTGTTCTCGCTCATCTAGACCTTTCTTCAGAATGTTCTCAGGATACACATTAGATCTTAATCTCTTTTGCACATTTAGCTTTGATCTCAACCAAACAGAGAAAGAAAAACAATTCTTTAGCTACATGATTCAAGGCGAGGCCCCAGCTTCTAGCAGGAAGTTGACCCTAATCCTCAGTGGTTCACTGTCTCTTTCTCTGGAAATCTCTGTGCTAAAGAGTAAGTCCTATGACATTTGCCAGGGCACAAAGAAGTCACTCCTGGCAGACATTCATAAAGTTGGGGTTAACATTCCTGCATCAAAATTCTTGAAGCTTGTTCACTAGATTACCCAAAGGATGTAGCCTGTTGTAAACATCTGCCAAAGCCCATTACTTGCAAAGATTCTGCTTTCTGCGAAGGAAACACCCTCACCATGTGAGTGGTAACTCTGATCTGCACATGAATCAAGGCAGACCTATAAGGACCCCATGGGACTGTGCTTGATGGTCAGTCTAGCTCCATCAGTCTGGACCACTGCCCATTCTTGACTTGAATTCCTGATTTGGAACTATCATATATGGCTTCCATGCTTTTTCTCGGCAATCCATGTTTTTGAAATCCAAGTTCTACTAGCTCAGTGGTTCTCAAATTACGATGTTCATCCAAATTCTCTGAAGAGGGGCTGGAAATGTGGATTTTTGGACCTTATACTACAACCATTAAGCCAGACTTGCTAAGCTATTGAATACGCTTCCAGAAACACTCTTCTGCACTAAGTTTCATGAGGATGGGGACTATATTCATCTTTCTTTCTCTTATTCCCTAAAATAGGCTAGTGCTTGGTTCATAGTAAACCCTCAATAAGTATCTGGTCAATGAAGAAATAAAGAAAGATTGAAAAATGGTGGATGACAGTTGCCCCTGTGGGCAGTTTAAGAACAATTTTACTTGAAGACATTCCTATTAACATGAAAGACCAGTTGAAGACAGTTTTCCTAAATTTGAATTGCTGATAAATTCTACTTTTTTTTTTTTTTTGGTAAAGTATTAAAGTGCTGTATCAGTATATAAAGTATGGTTCCATTGTAATACAAAAGAACTTCCTTTTCTTTTTTCTTCCCTCCTTTTTTCCATCCTTCAACCTATCTTTAAAGAGAAGTTTAGGAAAATATTTGCTCAATGCTTAATTTTTGAGTGGTGAGATTTTAGGTAATCCCCCCCCACCCCGTTACATGAAATTTTGTTGTTTTGTAATCAAATTGGTATTATGATGGGAAATTAAAGTTGATAACCATTTAAACTTAAAAAAACATTTCAACAGACTGTTCAGGAATCAGTCAGTCAACATATCTGATCTCAAAGCCCACAAAGATGAGAAGGAAGACAGTCTAGGCATTAAGTCCATTTGCTATGGCTTGCATCTTCTAAAGAGTTATCCAGTGAAGACCTCCAATCTATACTTTTTCAGACCTCGCCTTTACTGGTCTTAAAAGTTCCCTTCTCTGAAGCCAGCATCCAGGATTCATTTGGAAACCACTTTACCCTTGAGCCTCTCAGCTGCGCACTAAGGGGAAGTTTGCAAGAGCTCGGGGCAGCAGCGCAGGCTCCTGCACTGAGGAGCAAGCAACAGACACACTCAAAGGTCTCTAGGGCTCTGATATTGGAGTCTGTCTGGACATGTGAAAGGAAAAGAAAAGAGCAGCTCATGGTTTTAAATAGGTCAAACCATCCTACGTGGGAATTTCTCTGTGGACTTGTCCCTTCTGCAGGGAACAGACACCAAATACTACTACCAATACTACTTAAGAGAGAACTAGTCCCAGCGAAATTTCCCCAGCTTGTAACCCAGCTGACCCCGAGACCAAATTTCCACTTCATTCTTTGCAACCCTTTTCTACAAAATCTTAGCTCTGCCTTTAGTGTTCCTTAATGATTTTCAAATAAGTATTTTTCCTTAAAAGGTTCTGTTCTGCCCGGTGCTCCCATTCAGGAACCAGCCAAGGTATATTTCCAAAGGTAGTTTCCTATCCTTTTCCCGTGGAATGCTTTTCCCTTGCTTCTATGCGATTGTAGCATAATCGATAATACAAATTAATCAAACCCACTTCTCTACTCCCCTGAGAATAAAGAAAACTACCTTTCCCAGATTCCTTTGATGTTTAGTGGCTAGTGTGACGTGAATAACCTTGATGTAAGGAGATTCTTGGCTAATCCCTAAAAGCTCTTGAGAGATCTTGTATCTTCTGAGCCATCCCTACTTGTGAAGATGAAGAAAATCTGTTGAAGAGCCATAAGAATTCCAAGATCCAGAGAACAATAGAACAGCTAAATTGATATGGCTAAGGATTCTAAGGCACTGTTCAAAGAAGAGCTACCCAGTAGAGTTGCCTGACATAATTGGACTTTGGGTAGCAGGATATAAACTTTTATTGTGTTTATCTGTTTAGATTTAGAGGATTTTTATTCCTATGGACTAGTACAGCCAACATTAACTTAAATACCTACTAATACTTCAAAACTCATTTGAGGAATTCCCATCTCGTTCTCTCTCCTGAATACCAACAGGTGCGGTTAATACAAATTCATGTCCTTCTTAGAAATAACTCTTGTCACAATATATTGTAAAGCATTTTCCACACTGTTTTCTTTCCCACTTGATTGGAAGCAGTTCAAGAAGGGAGCTTTGGCTTATTCACCCTTGCAAATATATTGTTGATCACTATCTAAAAAAATAATGGAACCTGTATTCGAAGCAAGATCTGTGTCACCGAACTTTATGTTCTTGTAGGTTACTTCTCAGACGAGGAGAGTGGAAAAGAAAGCCTAGTGCAATGGGTCAGAAGCGGGCCTAAGTCGCAGCAGCTTTCTTGGAGTAGTAAAGGTCTAAGGACCTCAGGAAACATTTGAATTTTTTTTCTTTTACAACAGTGGGTTGCCACCCTCAGGAACTGTATTAAAGGGCTGCAACATTAGGAAGGTTGAGGACCACTGTTTTACAACCTCCCATGAGCCTGCCCAAAGTCAATTGGCCAAAGATGGGCCAAGATGGGTATGAGCCATTGGAAGATGTGGCTTGGCTTTCCAGAGAAGATGGTAAGAGGCAAGATGCTATCCTTCCTGATGCCATAGTGGAGAAGTGACAGTGATACCCATCTCTTTCCCAGGCACCAAGGAGTCATGACAGATAGTCAGGACAGATGACAGAATACTTTGCTGAGCAGACGAAAGAAGAAGAAATTCCAAGAACCAGCTACAGACCTGGAAAGGGGCACGTTTCAGTGGCCCTCTAGTTGACCTCCTCTATTTTGCTGCCTTTTCTGGGAGGGAAATGCATTGCATGACTTTCTTGGCATGGAGGGCTCCAAGGTTCAGTTATGCACACACAGCATTTTATGAGACGCACTTTTTTCTTCTTTTACTGTAATTCAAGGAAAGTCAATGCATTTAGAAACTAGAGTGGTTTTCTTCAGATGTTCAAGTTACATTTTTACTTCCTCAGTTCAACTCTCAATCTCTTCATTCTAGTTGGTCATGAACTTGTGAAAAAACCAAATTGGAGAAGGATTATCTTGAATCATTTACCTAGAATTTGTACTGACTGTAAACAAGTTGAAGGTCAATGTCATTTCTAAGAAATCATTAAGTGGTAGACATGCCGAAATGTTGTCCTACAAAGCTATGAGGGTCACAGAATGCAAAGACTGGCTTAATGGTGCATGAGGACCACAAGCACAATGAGTGTTTGCAATAAATTCCACATGATTAGCCCCCGGACTACATGACATATACTTATGTAATGTCTTATTTTCTGTTTTTGGAGAAAGATGGACAGAGCCACAGTATATAGAGTACCTACATATGCAGGTGACTATTCATTCATTAACAATTGTTTATTAAGTGCTTACCATAAGCTGGCAACTGCAATATACAAAGCTGAATGTAACTTAACTCTTGACCATAAGTAACTCAAATTATCCAATTCAATTCAATTTTCCCACAAAGTTATTCATTGGGTCTTCAGGCTTGCCTGACCTTAAATACACAAAGGTTATCAATCTAAACCCCTGAAACTTTGACAAAGTTCTTTTGCACTGGAGATGGTTAGAAAATGTGACTTGAAGGTAGAAGAGGGAGTGAAGGGTGTTTTTGCCAAGAAATAAGACCGGTTAACAAGTTTCAGTAAGGTCTGGGAATCCCAGGGTGTTTGAAAGTGAAGACTACTTGATGCATTCTCCGGCACTGTGTTTCCAAAAGCGTGTTTTGCAGAACATCAGTTAGCAGGATGCCCTGGGTAAAAGTGGTCTGTGGTCAAACGTGTTTGGGAAACAGTATGTAATGTCATGGAAATTCATAAAAATCCTCATATAACACAAGAAGGACTCCAAGTAGTTCTGTAGGAAACAAAACAGATTGTATCCTCTTTCTCCCTTCTACAACTCAGACTTATTCTAGAATGTATTATTTTATCAAAATATTTATCCATATTCCATTACATCAGTATTTTCTCATTATATTTTTTTATAAAACACCAAAGTAATTTAACCTGTGATATCACACTGTCCAAAAGGGGCTTTCCATGGTCAAATATGTATTTCATAATTATTATTCCTAATGTATGTATTTGCTTGAGGCTATATAAATCATTCATTATGGGTTTGTGATGATTAACTCTCAAAGATATTGTGTCACATTATCTAATATATCACATGCGCCATAGCAAGTTATATGATCATGTTATATGTAATAGAGTGAAAATCTTTATTATGATAGCAGCTTGCACCAGCATTCTGCTTCAGAAAGGAAGATCTGGAGAAGTTTTTCAGGGAGAAAAGAAAACCCAAATGTCATCAGGCACTAAGGCCATCATTAAAGAAAGAGAAGGATGAACACTTTGGTTTGGAAACAGAGAACGTGGGAAGAAAAATGTCAAGGGAAGAAATAAGCCAACTGCTAAAGCGGGAGCCTGGGATTCAAGTTTTAGAATGTTTGTAATTTTTAGGTGCTGGGCCAATTCAACTTTAAGCTGTTTACATTGCTATAATGTAAATCCCTATATCATCCCCAAACTATTAAGGAGGATTTTTATACAGTCACCCATGTTTAATTAGGTGGGAATTCAAAAGAATTACATGGATTGATGCAGGATGAATGTGGTAAAACACTAATGGATGGGGTGCAGTTGCCCCAAACTAAAGTATTCAGCTTAAGTGGGAGCTCAGAGCCTGAAGGGGGAGCAGGAGAGATCCCCTAGGAAGTGGTGAGGATTTTTCAGAGCTCTGGACTTTCAGTGGATGTGACTCACATCTGGAATATACCTAAAAAGTGATGGGTAAGGAGATTATATATATAATAAAAATAATATATGTGTATATATATATGTTTGTGTGTATAGATATATAGATAGAGATAATAGAGATGAAGGTCTTCACAGCCCCTTCAGAATCTTTTTTATCATTTTTTAAATTTCAGATTATTGTGAGGGTACAAACAACCAGGTCAAAATACTTGATTTTGTTAGGTAGAGTTCCTCTTGTGGTTATGTCCCGCACCCAAAAGGTGCCCCCACTGAATGGGGATGGTGTGGGGATATTTGGCAAAATCTTAATTTTATATTTCATAGTTTGGGAAGAATGTTATGAGTGGTCAGACATGATACCCATGCACAGGCCAATGGTCAGAAGAGTAGGCGGTGGGCTTTGGGACTCAATGGAGAGAAGCCACAGCTACTGCAGATTTGGGGCCAGAGTGAAAGGGAGGAAGATCCAAGTTCACCTCAACCTGCCCTCTAGACTGGAAATTCCCTTGGGGCTCAGGGCTAACTCTGACTAGAAAATCAAATGCTCACCAACAGGATTTGGGAGAAGTGACTCAAATAGCATTGAAAAGGAAGGAGACAGGAGGGGCTGGAGTTCAGTGTGAAAGGGCTACAGAGAGTCAGGTAATGGTTTTAGGTTGCATAAAACAAGGTCTGCTGTATAAAACATGGGAGGTGACAATCCTATTCTCTCCTAGCCTGGCTAGTTCACCCTTTTCTGGATTTGTGCTTCTTTGTGGGGCTTGACCGTCAATATTTTCAGAGCGACAATATAGGATGCAGATGTGACTGTGTGAGTCCCTCCTCTAAAATCCTTCCATGGCTTCCCATTGCACCAAGAATTAAAAGTACCCTTTTCCTCCTACCTTACAAGGCACCTCATCTCCTTCCCTTCTTCCCTTTCCCATGTGGTATTCTCTCAAAAGCTCTCCACCTCCTGTTTCTTCTCCTGCCCCAGTTAACTTCTGTTCATCTTTTGTATCTCAGGTCAGATGTCACTATTTCAGTTTAAGCATTCCTTAACCTTCCAGATCAAGTTGTGCTATCCACTATCATTCTACCCTGCCCGTTCCCTTCTTGGTGTTTCATTTCCAACAGGAGGACATCCCCTACACAGGCATATAATTTGAAGAATAGAGAGAGTGGAGGATTTTCATAACATCCACCAACATGGTCTCTCTCCCCATGTTAGGGTGTCAGCATGTGGGGTATTGCAATCAATCAATGATATTGTCAGTCTTTGTGATCAACTGAAGAGTGAAATGAATTTCAAAACTGGTAGTTGTTAAACTGGGACATATATACCCTAAAGATTTATAAATATTTTCCAAGAGCTCCCCAAAGAAATTAGTTTCAGATCATCCATGTTCATATGAACTGTTTTCTAAAAGTAAGCCAACTGATAAGACCTCTTGAATTTCTCTTTTTAATTTAATAATCTCTCATTTCCCATGAAAAGCAAAAAAAAGACCTACTTTTACCTGTTGAGAATTTCATTATTGTGCATTATACTAACATGAAAAACTTCCAGGGTGTCAAACAAAGGAATAATTCAAAACATTAAAAAACTTTTTTGATATTAGATATTTTTGTTACACAACTCAGTTGCAGTAATGATTTGAGGAGCAAAGGGTAGTAAAGAAGCTTCTATTTCTATGTACCTGTTTTGTGAATGGTTACATCTTGTTCTATAAAAACACATATACTATACACATACACAAAATAAAATCAAAACTTAACCTTCTTTCTTTCATGTAATTTGTCATGATCATCTTCGGACACACAAACCAGCTCATGGATCCATCTCATTAAGGGATGCATTTATAATACAGTTGGATTATTTCTGCTCAAAAAATATTTATCAAAAATTGCAATGGATCTATTTTGCTTTAATCCATGGCTTGGTATTTAATAATGATATCTTCATGTAGAAAAAGTTCTTTTAATACTTAGAACCACATAGTCCTAGGATTTATAAACTAAATTTATAATCAATTTATGTTCATACTTTGGGAGCAGATAAAATAATAATCAATAAAACATTAATCATAGTAATCAATAAATATTTTTACATGTCAAAATATGTTACAGGAGCTTAAATTTCTCTAAAATCCTGTGGGGCATGTAACATTCTGATTGTTACAGAAAAAATTTTTTTTAAAAGGTTGGTAGTGGGTATAAAATTGCCATAATTACTACAGACTACATTTTAAAGAGTGTTTTATAGTTTCGTTGAACAATTTCAATGTTTGCATTATACCAGAAATGATCTCCTCCATCAGGAGGCACCAGACTTTTCCAAGTTCTTTTGGCAAGAAGGTAAGCAAAACGTGTGAGGTTCACTGCTCTAGTAACCACGCCTGGCTAACTGAAAATTCAGCCCAGCTCTCCTTCTTGGCAAAGAGTGGCACTGACCACAGGTGGGATGAGTGATCCTACAGGAGGGGGATGCTCTTACTCCTAATACCACTCTTTATCAGCTGTATCCGATCATGAACACGCTCACATGGGAGAATCTTCCTTTAGGCTTTGGTCCCTCAAGTCCTTTTCTTAGGAAAGACTTCCTTGTCTAGCCCTGGCTAGATCCACTGAGGTTCTCCTGATAAACATACTCAGAGCCTCCAAGATGATTTCTCAAATCTCTTATCATTTCATAATTGTGTATTAAAAAGGACTTGAACAAAGTCCAGATCTGTCACTGGCCATAAGCTCCCCAAGGGTGGGGTCTGGTCTGCTTTTGCTAATGACTTTTTTTTTTTCCTGCCTCAAGCACAGGCTTAGGGCTTCATGGAAGCTCAGTAACTATTTGTTGCATGGATGATGGATTCAGTGAAAAGTCCATCTGTTAAAATGCAAACACCTTAAGAACAGCAACACTTTCAGTTTATTCAGATGTATGTATGCACTGTTCATTGTTTGTTTATTTTCAAGATTCACCTGAAGGATTAGTTGTGCCCTTACTGTATGCTGTGCATTTGGCCATGTAACACACACATCCAGGTAGGAAAGTGTTAAAGATTTGCCAGGCGGGACTCAAGCCCCCTGTGGGTGGTGTCACTGTAGCTGCAGGATAGATGCCCCATTGCAAAAGCAGGGGACACTCTGGAAAGAAGATGCTAGCAGGGGTCCTCAGACTTTTAAAACGAGGGGCCAGTTCACTGTCCTGTTAGAGGGCCAGATTGTGGGCCCCAGGACGAGTCGGCTGCTAAGTAGGACAGGCAGTGGCAGCAAAAACACCGGGTTGGCCGGATAAATGTCCTAGGTGGGCTGCATGTGGCCCATGGGCTGTAGTTTGAGGACGCCTGTGCTAGGGTGTTGGAGGCCTTGTAGCAAGGTACTCTCCTAGGAATGTCAACCCAGGAGAGTCTTTTTCTCCTCTTGAATTCAGGAGGGCTATCCAGGAGGCTTTTTCCACAGTGACAGACATTGGGCTTTGGGGAAAGATATGGAACTGCTTAATTGTGCTTAAAATTGAAGGACTAAAGACACAGTGAGGCATGAAGCCTCTGTAGCAGCAGCATCACCAGCAGCAGCATTTATGTCTCTTGGGGCGGCACCACCCATATCTTAGCCCAGGGAAGTTGCATGAGCAAGTGGGCTATTTTGAACATTGACATGCAGCAAGTCAGCTTAGGGCTCTCCAGACAGAGAAAACGAATATAAGACAAAACTACTCAAAACAACATGAAGGCTGGTGGCCAGAAACAGACATCTGAGCACAACTCAGTGAAACTTGGGCTTGAACCCTGACTCTGCAATTTCCAGCTGTATAACTTTGGCAAATGACTTAACTTCTCTAAGCTTCAGCTTCCTTATTGGCCAAAGAGAATTTTATAATACTCCCTGAACCATATGAAAGTGTTGGCTTCATAAGAAGTTGTATGGTAAGTATTTGTCAAAACTGTTAAAAGATAGAAAATTCTAGAATAACACTGAGACCTTGTATCTAGACATCCATGAGCAACAGCTAGAGGGTTGGCATGTGATCCTTGGATACAACCATGCCATGGATGGGCGTATGCACGCATGCGTATGTCTGGGTCTAGGACAGGACTTTTCAAATTTGGCACTATTGACATTTTTTTTGTTGTGGGTGACAGAGTGGGGTGTATCGTAAAATATTTAGCAGCACCCCCAGCCTCCAGCCAGTAGATACCAGTAATACCCCCACCCAAAGTTGTGACAACACAATATGTCGCCAGACTTTGTCAGTGTCTCCTTGGGGACGAAATTGTCTCTGGTCAAGAACTACATGCCTAGAAAATGGATTCACGCAGAAGAAATTCTGGTGTGTATGGGTGTGTGTGTATGCCTGTGTGGGAGTACACATGTGTACGCATGCACACACACACACACACAATGCTAAGAGGGCGTGGTGGCTAAATATTAAGTGCAATTTTATAATTAGAAAAACATGAATTTTTCTTCTTAAAGGAACCCCAAACAATTTATTGTACAAAAAATAAACACTAGGAAGGAGATGTCAGTTACATAAAAGACTTGGTATAAACTCACTTTCAACATTTGCTAACACTGCATTATAATTGCCTATTTTCAGAGCTGTCTCTCCAGAGGACCTGGTCCATAGTTTTGAATAAAGGCAATGTTTGTTGAATAGATGATTGAGTAATAATCCAGAAAATTCTAGTATAGGTTAGAAACCTACAAGATGATTCATGGATATATTGAGTAAGAGCAATGGTATAGGATATACAAAATGATGCTTCTTTTAATTCTTGGTAGGTAAATGAACTTGAATATCTGTGGATGTTCAGAGGTCTGATATCAACCCCAACAATTGAGGGCAATTTCTTTCTGACTGACTGAATAGATAAATGGACAGATGGATGGATGAATGTTGAATACACGATGAGATAAAAGGCATTTAAGCAATTCCTAAATATAGAGGTGAGTCTCAGAAGAGGGCGATACTGGGAACAGAAGGAAGTGACATTTACCAAAGCCTTACTCAGTGCTAAACACTATTGAGATTTTACATATTTTATCCTATTTAATCTTGAGAATGATAATGAGAGTAATATTATTCCCATTTTTAAAATGATTCTTAGAGACATTAAGTAACATACCTGAGGTAGAGGAGTGGGTCTAAGATCCTAGCCCCAAGTGTCTCAGATGCCCAGAAGTCTTCACTGTCCAGAATGGAGAGCAGAGACCCCTGAGCCCACCCCCCACTGTGTCTTGGTCTTCTAGTCCCTTATTCTGTACCCCCACATGGTGAATGTAACCTGGCTCCAGCTAGAGGCCCAGGGAGCCCACAGCAGGTCCTGTGCTGCATGAGCCTGCTTGTGGTGGTGACAGGTGACAACTCAAGTGACTTTGGCTGGTTGCCCCACTGTACACAGCCCCCCCCCCCCCACTGTCAGGAACCCAAGTAGGTGAGTGATGTGGAACCTACCTCTCTCCACGCTTAGAAGCTGCCTGTGGCTGAATTCATCACCAGGTGAAGAAATACCCTTCTCATTGGAAGCCAATCACTCAGTAATCAGGTGGGGAACCGGGCACGGATGTTAAAATGACCTTAATTCTCTCGCCTCTCCCATCTGCCATGTGTGTGCATTTTAACACACACTTCTCCAAAAGTCCCACAACCACTCAGGTGGAGTGTTCTCAGAGATCCATGAACAGTGGAAGAGAAGAGATTGTCTGGAAGAGATTGTCAGGTCTATTTGGCATTTCCCAGAGATGCTTACACTCATTCATTCATTTCATAAATTAAACATATTTATTAGGCTTTTACAATGAATCAGGCACTATCTTAAGATAGGACAAGATAAATAAGGATGTGGAGTTTGCATTCTAGAGGACGGAAAATGAGTAACTAATATGTAAATAGGGTAAGACCTAGGAGATAATAGGGGCCATGAGACCGGGAGGAGACTGGGGCAGCAGCTTTACCAACCTGGGTGATCAGAGAAGACTGGTCTGGGGAGGGAACACTTAGGCTGAAGTGCTCTCATTGGAGTCTTTGGGGGAGAGGCATTATGGTACGAACTGGTTCAGGTAAAGTAACTTACCTGCATATTTGTGGATGTTCAGAGATCCTATCTCAACCCTGACAATGGAGGCCAAATTCTTTCTGGCTAATTGAGTAGATCAAACCCCCCCAGTGGAGAATTTAGCACCTTGACTGTGTCTTCCTGCAGTGCCAAAAACACACACCTGCTTGTGACCTAGAGAAGTCGTTCTGAAATGCTTATTGAGAATTTGGTAAAAGTTTTGAACTCTCTCATCAGAAAATGCATATACCCATGTGATTATGAATGCTTATGATACTTTCAGTGGGTTAATGACACTCGCATGCTTTTTTCCATGGTTCTGAGTTAGAACTCCAACTATAAAGACAGGTCATGGTCTTCATGGCTCATGCGATTTACTGGTGTGGATTCTGCAGTGGAGGGCAGTGGGTGGGGCAGTTGAGCCAGATTGGTTTCTTGTTCACTCCGGGTGGACGGTTGTCCTAGGTTAAAGTATTGTTCCCAATGGTTCACTCCACCTAGTGTCAGCATCTAGCCTCACAAGGGGCCGAATGTTCTTTTTCACCCCTTGACATTGAGATTGGTCAATGGGATGTCACTGGAAGTTGTGTTTGTGTGGTGGGGCTTACTCTTGTGCTTCTGCCATCAGCAGAAAAGAATACACCCTTTTAGCCTGGGGCTCAGGACAAGGCTGGATCCAAACTGACTTGTGCTATAGCTTCAAGAAGAACCCTCTGAGAGACCCAGTTCTAAATCAAATGAACACAGGCAGCCTGTAAATGGATGTACTTGAGAATAGTAGTTGAATTGCAAGGCACCTAGTTTGGGGGTGGTTTGTTACTTAGCATTTTATGGTAAGCGTTGTTTACTACAGGATTCCATGCAGCGACCGTACCCTATCACCTAAAGTGCTCTTAGCATATCTAGAATTCTGTGTGTATAGATGGTGCCTATAAATGTCTCAAACAATCTCACATGAGCACAATGTCTGATTAAGTCATCTTCATTTCACAATGCTGCCATGATGTTCTATTTTCCTAGGCGGGTGAACAGCCTAGCAGCTTGGTTGGGGTAGAGTATGTGTGAAATTAAGGAGAAACTGGGTGGTGGAGATGTAAACTATTCTCAGAGTTGAAGCTGTAGGTGGGGAGGAGAAACCGTGTGGGTGGACGGCAGCACTGGGATTTTAATTTAATTGGGTGTATCAAATGAAGCTAATTTTTAGCTATCATAGGAAAGCTATAACCCAATTTTAGCCTAAGAATACAGGGAAAGGGGAAAGGGGAGGATGGGGGGAGGGAGGGTGATTGGTGGCATCACGCCTATGATTTATCCTATAAGGGTACATGTGAATCTTTCTAAATGTGGAATATAAGTGTCTTAACACAACAACTACGAGAATGACATGAAGGCCATATTGGCCAATTGGATGAAAGTATTTCAAATTGTATATGGATACAACACACTGTACCCCATGATAGTATTAATGTACACAACTATGATTTAATAAATAAAAAAAATACTGAGTAATTACAATGTCTACTTTCAATCAGATTACTGATTACTTTGTTTTCCATTTTGATCTATACACAGGTCTTATTCCTCAGACTTGAAGATAAGGGCCATTAACTTTTCTCTTAAATAGGTAATAAGTTCACATGGGTGACAAATTCAGGCAGTATAATGTTCTCTAGTGAAGAGCAACTCAACTATCCCCTTTTGTCTTCAAGTTCGTATCTTCAGTCAACCACTGTTATTACTTAAGGACCATCTTAAAATTTCAGTGTGAGCTTGAGGACTTCGAAGCCTTGTTACTTGAGCATTTGCTGAACCTCTGTAAGCCTCACTCATGCACTAATTAAACACATGATTATTCAATTCCTCTTAGAGACCAGGACTTAGTTCCCCGATATATATTAGTTTCCTACTTTATTCTAACAAACTGCCATAAACGTAGTGGCTTAAAACAACAAAAATGCATTACTTACCAGTTCCCGAGGTCAGAAGTCCCAAATGGGTTGGCAGGGCTGTGGTAGGGCCACCTGCTCTCCTTAACTCCTGGCCTGCCCCTTCATCTTCAAACCCAGCAGTTAAGAATCTTCTAATATTTCTTATTTGTCTCAGTGCTCTTGCCTCCCTTCTTATAGGATGTTGTGGTTAGACTGGGCCCACCTGAATAACCTCCCCATCATAAGGTCTTCAATTTAACTATATCTATGAATAAAATGTATTCACAGATTCCAGGGATTAGGATGCAAACATCTTTGAGGGACTATGATTGAGTCACCACACCATCTAAAATGGAAATAATTATACATGTCTAAGTTTTATCTTTAATCGTGTCTCCTAAGTCACTATCCATCTAGTTCCCTTCATTCTGTTGACCACATGGCCGTGCTTTTCCATTTTTTGTGTGTCAGGGCCCTATACATCCATCTCAACAGGCTTCCTGGCAGCTGGATCAACCCTCCTACCAATTCTCCACCCTGCAGACAGGGAGGCCTTTATAAACATCCATTTTTTTTTTCCACTCCATTTCCTATTTAAAATATCTCAATGACTCCCTGCTGGGCTCAATCTGGTGTAGTACCTACTTTGCCGGAGTTAACAAGACCTTTCAAAATTGCATCAACTGCTACCCTATTGTCACCTGGAACTTCTTCCAGTTCTCAGCTCCAGCTCCTAGGTGTTTGCACATGTTTTTGCTCATCTTTCAAGCCTCGGCTCAGGTGTTAGCCCCTTGGGGGAGCCACCCCCAATTTCCCGCAGCTAGGTTAAATTAGATGCTTGCTTCTGTTCTCCAACGGCAATTCTGCGTTCCTTGTTGTAACGCTCACTGTGCTGAATGGATGTGGATCTTGCTTACCTGTGGATGTTTAATAACTATTTGTTGCCCTAGTGACTCCATGAATAAATTAATGAATGAACCACACTCTTGTTGTAAAAACACACTCTATCAGATCTCCACCCCATCCTGATTTTTATTACCAATGCTGATTCTCTGAGAGCAGAGTCTATTTAGGAAGATAGGAACTCTTTGGAGGCCTGTGGGTGTTTGCCTACCGTCAGGAAAA
Source organism: Galagoides demidoff (assembly GCA_963574575.1). NCBI lineage: Eukaryota > Metazoa > Chordata > Mammalia > Primates > Galagidae > Galagoides > Galagoides demidoff. The sequence continues at coordinate 23,853 of CAUYQV010059156.1, read as the reverse complement.
TAGCCATCTATATGTATCTGGCAGGGATTTTTTGAGGGACGGTGTGCTTCCCAAAGTCCTTTAACCAGGCTTTTATAGTTGAGGCCCTGCCTTCCTCTCTAGACAGATTATTTGTGTGGTGCTGGAAATCCTAACAGCTAGAAATAAAGAATTCAACGGGAAGTATTTGCCAGTGCAGCATTTTCTGCAGACATACTGTGTACTCATAAGGTTTTATGGTCAAGCATCCAGAGATTATTCTCTGGACCAGTATGCCTTCTGTTTTTCTGAACCTTCTCTTTTCACAGAATATTTCTGAATCATTCTGAAAGCAAGAAACCAGGTTCTTTGAACTAAAAGTCCCCAGAGAAGGGAAGAGAGTCAAACTGGGTATTCTGGCAGGAGGACCCCCCTCTCCCTGCTCCGGACATGCCAGGGAAGGCAGTGCACCACACGTGTGCTTGCTTTGCTGGAGGCAGCAGCCCCAGCATGACTTGGTGGCATCTCTCTGGGAGGGTTACAAGATTCCACTCTTTTAATGCCAACCTGGCAGCCGAGACGGTGCGGCAGGCTTTACTTCCAGGAGAAAGCTCTGCTTCACACAGGAGGTGGAATTACAGGAAGGATGTGGATGTTCCCCGGTTCATATCAGGAATTCTTCAGCAGGAGAGAGCAGACAAGGTTGTTTATTGGCAGAACTTGCCAAATAAGTAGGGTACATTTGATACAGAACAGCAGCTCACCCCAGCCCCAGGGAAAACTATTTCCTTCCTCTCTGTATCCTAACTTCTCGGGGTCGGGCTGTTTGTTAAGCTATGGCACTGGCCATCATAGCTGAGTCGGAAAAGTAACCAGCTCCTTCCCTGGACAGGCACAGGCTTGGGTCTCTAGTTCCTGAGAGAAACAATCTTCTAAATACTATCCCACAGTGGATGTTTCATTCTGCTTCTCCTCCCTAAGTTATATGCTCTGGTCCTGTATGGACCAGGAACCCCGAAGGGCATTATTTCTGGAAAAAAGCCAAGTGGACTTAACTTGCTCTTTGTCTGGTGGTGAGTCTTTGTATAGTAACTAAATTCTGGCTCCAAGAATAGAATGTTTATTATCAACGCTGATAATAACCTTTGAGATAAAAACTTGGAGCCTGGGTTTGAGCTTTGAGCTATGTTCAAAATTAATGAACATAGCAGTCATGAGTCACTGGTGTGTTTGTTGAGCTCCTGGGGTTTGCTCAGCCCTTGTCAATCAGAACCTGGGCAGGGGTGGGGGTGGGGTCTTAGGAATTTGGGTGATGGTGATGGCTAGAGGCAGGACGGAGATTCCTCATGAGCACGTTTGCCCTAGTGTTTGGGATCACAACGGAATATGTGGGTGAATTAGTTTGTCTTCAAATAGCTCTAAATAGGAACCTTGACTCTCCTATTTAATAACTGTGTAATGTGGGACAAATCACTTTTCTTCTCAATTTTAGCTTTCTTACTGGTAAGAGGGAGCTAGTAATAGTATCTCCTCAGTAGAGGAATATGGGCTGTGGTGAGCATAAACGGAAGTGGTGTAAAGTACCTGGTGTGTAGTAAGTGCCCCATAAATGGTTCTTGTCCCTGTTGATCTTGGGGCCAAACGTTCAGTTCTACCTTTAGTAAATGAGTGTGACCCTGAAGTTTAATGAAGTATGTCTCTTGTCAGAAGCGTGTGAGGTAACAAAGTCTAATTCATGGAAGGGGGATAGGAAGTGACAGACAGATCTGGGTTTCAATCCTGACTCCAATTATGGGAATTGGGGCAAAGTTTTCTATCTTCCTCAGCTAACTTTTAATTATAAAAATACTATTTGTCTTGAGAATTTGTTAAGGAGATCATCTATAAATTTTATTTTATTATTTTAGGGTAATTTTTTTTAGCTTTAATTTTCCCCAGCTGTATTAGAGTATAATTGACAAATAAAAATCATGTAGCTTCCAGTGTACAGTGGGATGTTTTGATATATGTCCATTACATTGTAAAACAATTCATTCAAGCTGGTGAATACATCCATCACCTCCCATATGTTGTGTGCACCAGGGTGTGCTTATTTAAAGTCTATTCTCTTGGTAATTTTATTTTTTTTCTTCTTTGAATTGTACATTTAAAAAAAATGTTTATCATTATTCCATTATTTTTTAAGTTTAATATACAAATATCCATTGTGTACCATTAACAATTGGAGAATTAAAGTTAACGTGAGAACACAAATTATGAAATACATAGAAATAATTCTTCAAAAATATATAGCATTTCTACATGGAAGACTTTTAGTTATTGAAAATATAAAGACACATGTCTGTATATATTGCAAGATTATTATTAATGATTTTTAAATTTGTTTAGGTATTCCTTCTGTTATACTCAAGTTATTGTCTTTCTAGAGGTATCAGTATACCACATAGGAAATTCAGTTTGCTCTGGGGGTTTAGAAGGATTGTAGCAAACAGCTGGCCTGCTGGGGGCACACATATCTGATATTGGGGGTTATTATATATACAAATACCTTCAGGCTTTCCTGTATATTCATAATAAGAGTAAACCAATAACACAATTTTGACAGTTTTTCTAGTTTGGGTTACCTTTTGGATACAGTTTTCACACCCTTCATCATGTCTTAGAGTCCTGGGGCAGGTGTGTAGTCTGTTTTTTCAGGGTAAGATGGTGGGGATGCTCTGGGTGTCACTGGACGGTCCACTCCCCATCCCTGGCGGGTTTCACATGTGAGTGATGTATCCAGGCAGGGATGCCATTCACCTGGACTGATGTTGGTGCAGATGGGAGCACCAAATAGAGGCCTTTTCACCATGGTTTCAACAGGCACAAGCTCCAATCTTTAATCCACACCTGGTTACCTGGAGAGTAGGGATGCAATGGGGGTGATAAATTAACAGGATATCTATCATGTACCCATTCTGAAATCATTTTTTGTTATTTTTCCCAGTGACATTAGTTGGTTAGTAAGTTAGTACATTTTGTGTCTTCCAGTTCTCTCAGGGTCCCTGGTAAATTTCTTAAAATGGGAGGTGTCCTATGATATAGTATTTTATAGGGTGAGTAACCTACTCTTTTTTTATTTTTTTGAACCAGGTTACATTGATAGCATTTGTTAGGTAAAGTCCCTCTTATAATTGTATCCTGCCCCCAAAAGGTATGTCACATACCGTGGACCCCCATCCCTCTCTTTACTCTCCCCTTGTCCCACCCCCCACTGTGTACTAGGTCATTAATTGTCCTCATATCAAAATTGAGTACATAGGATTCTTGTTTCTCCATTCTTGTGATGCTTTACTAAGAATAATGTGTTCCACTTCCAACCAGGCTAATACAAAAGATGTAAAGTCTCCATCATTTTAAATGGCTGACTAGTATTCCATGGTGTACATATACCACAGCTTGTTAATCCATTTGTGGGTTGCTGGGCATTTAGGCTGTTTCCACATTTTGGCAATGTAAATTGAGCTGCAATAAACAGTCTAGTGCAAGTGTCCTTATGGTAAAAGGATTTTTTTCCTTCTGGGTAGATGCCTAGTAATGGGATTGTAGGATCAAATGGGGGTCTAGTTTGAGTTCTTTGAGGATTCTCCATAGTTCCTTCCAAAACAGTTGTATTAGTTTGCAGTCCCACCAGCAGTGTAAAAGTGTTCCCTTCTCTCCACATCCATGCCAGCATCTGCAGTTTTGAGCTTTTGTGATGTGGACCATACTTGCTGGGGATTAGATGATATCTCATGGTACTTTTAATTTGTATTTCTCTAATAATTAGGGACTATGAGCATTCTTTCATGTGTTTGTCAGCCTTTCATCTGTTTTCTTTAGAGAAGGTTTTATTCATCTCTCCTGTCCATTGATATAAGGGATTGTTGGCTTTTTTCATGTTGACTAATTTGAGTTCTTGGTAGATCCTGGTTATCAAGCTTTTGTCAGATACAAAGTATGTAAATATCCTTTCCCATTGGGAAGGTTGTCTATTTGCTGTGGTTGTTATCTCCTGAGCTGTACAGAAGCTTTTCCATCTAATTAAGTCCCATTTATTTTTGTTTTTGGTGTTGTTGCAATTGCCATGGAAGTCTTCTTTATAAAGTCTTTCTTCAGGCAGATGTCTTCAAGTTTTTTTTCTATGCTTTCCTTGAGGATTTTTTTTTTATCATTTTGTGCCCTAAATTTAGGTCTTTTATCCATCTTGAATCAATTTTTGTGAGTAGAGAAAGGTGTGGGTCCAGTTTCAGTCTTTTACATGTGAATATCTAGTTCTCCCAGAACCATTTATTGAATAGGGATTCTTTCCCACAGTGTATGTTCTTGTTTGGTTTATCAAAAATTAGGTGGATGTAAGATGTTAGTTTCATCTCATGGTTTTCTATTTCATTCCAGATGTCTATGTCTCTATTTCTGTGCCAATACCATGCTGTTTTGATCACTATGGCCTTGTAGTACAGCCAAAATCTGGTAGGCTGATGCCCTAGCTTTGTTTTTATTGCTAAGAACTGCCTTAGCTATATGGTTTTTTTTTTCTGTTTTCATACAAAGCATGGAATTATTTTTTCCATGTCTCGAAAGTACGATGTTGGTATTTTAATAGGGATGGCATTGAATCTGCAGATTGCTTTGGAAAGTATAGATATTTTAACAATGTTGATTCTTCCCAGCTATGAGCATGGTATGTTCTTTCAATTCAATAAAAAATAAATTAAAAAAAATCTTCTGCTATTTATTTTTTAAGGGTTTCATAATTTTTTTTATAGAAGTCCTTCTCCTCTTTTATTAGGTACCTTCCTAGGTATTTCATTTTCTTTAAAGCTACTGTGCAGGGGATTGTGTCCTTGATTAGCTTCTTATCTTGGCTGTTATTGGCATAGAAAGGCTACTGATTTGTGGACCTATACTGATTTTATAATCTGAGATATTATAGCCCTCGTTCTCTAGTTTAACAGAGGCAAGCCCATAAACATAATCCACTACATCAACAGAAGCAAAAACAAAGACCATATGATCCTCTCAATAGACACAGAAAAAGCATTCAGTGAAATCCAGCATCTATTTCTAATCAGAACACTGAAGAGTATAGGCATAGGTGGCACATTTCTTAAAATGACTGAAGCCATCCATGACAACCCCACAGCTAATATTTTACTGAGTGGAGTAAAACTGAAAACTTTTCCACTTAGAACTGGAAACTAGACAAGCTTTTCCTCTATCGCCACTGCTATTCAACATAGTGCTGAAAGTTCTAGCCAATACGATCAGGCGAGAGAAGGAAATAAAGGGCATCCAAATGGGAGCACAGGAGGTCAAACTCTCCCTCTTTGCTAACGATATGCTCTTATACTCTCTTGGCAAGTTTCAAGTATGCAATACTTTATAATTAACTACAGTCACCATGATCTCTGGTTATTCATTCGTCCTGCATAATTGGAACTTTGTACCCTTTACCATCTCTCCATTTCTGTTCCCCTACCCAGATGCCAGCCTCTGAAGCCACTAGTGTCTTTGAGTTTGACTTTTTAGATTTCACATATAAGTAAGATAATGAAATATTCTGTGCTTCACTTATCTCACTCAGCATGCTATCCTTTGGATTTATCCATGTTGTCTCAAAATGACAAAATGTCCTGCTTTTTAAAGGTGAACAGTACCCTATTTTATATGTATACATGCAGACACCTACATCTCCCCTGTTCTTTTCCAATCTTGGCTATTGTGAATAATGCTGCAATGAATGGAGCAGTGCAGATAGCCTCTTGACAGACTGACTTTTTTTTTTTGGAACATACTGATTTTATTTGTTTTGTATTTACACCTAGAAGTGGAATTACTGGGTCCTATGGTGTGTCTATTTTTAATTTTTTGAGAAAGTCCCATGCTGTTTTACACGATAGTTGTGCTAATTTACACACCCACTAAGAAGGCAAAGGGTTCCCTTTTTTTCACATCCTGGCAACACCCATGCTTATTATCTCTTTCTCTCTTTGATACCAGCCATTATCAAATAGGTATGAGATGCTATCTCATGGTGATTTTAATTTTCATTTTTCTGATGATCAGTGATGTTTGACATTTTTTCCTATATCTGTTGGCCATCTGTCTGTCTTCTTTTGAGAGATGTTGATTCATGTCCTTTGTCCGTTTTAAAATCAGGTTATTTGTTTGTGTGCTATTGAGTTGCTTGAGTTCATTGTACATTTTGAATACTAACTTCTTATCAGATATGTAGTTTGCAAATATTTCCTCCCGTTCTGGAGGTGGAATCTTCCCTGTGTTGATGATTTCTTTTGCAACGCAAAAGCTTTTTAGTTTGATGCAATCCCACTTGTCTATTTATGTTTTCATTGCCTGAGTTTGGGGGTCCTATTTCAGAAATTACTGTTCAGATCAATATCATGGAGAGTTCATCTGTGCTTTCTTCTAGTTGTTTGATAGTTTCAATTCTTCTAGTTAAGTCTTTATTCCATTTTGAGTTGTATTTTTATGTATGGTGTGAGATAAGAGTATAACATTATTCTTTTGCATGCTGATATCCAGTTTCCCCAGCACCATTTATTGAAGAAACTGTCTTTTACCCACTGTGTATTCCTGGGAACTTTGTCAAAGATCAATTGACTATAAACGTGTAAATTGCTTACTGAGCTCTCTATTTTGTTCCGTAGATCTATATGTCTGTTTTATGTCAGCACTATGCTGTTTTCATGACAATAGCTTTTGTAATATATTACAAAATCTGGTAGCAGGATGTCTCTACTTTTTTTCTTTTTCCTTACAATTGCTTTGGCTATTTGGGCCATCTTGAAGCTCCATTCAAATTGTAGGATTTTTTTTTTTCTGTTTCTGTGAGAAAATGGGATTGGAATTTTGATAGGAATTACATTGAATTTTTAGATTACTTTAGGTAGTGTGCACATTTTAATAATATTAATTTTTCCTATCCATGAACATAGAATATCTTCCTATCTATTTGCGTTTTTAATTTTATCTTTAACTTTTTTCTCTGCTATTTTATAGTTTTCAGTGTACAGATTTTCTCCTTGTGGCTAAATCTATTCCTAAGTATTTTAGTTTTTGATGCTGTGTAAATGGTTTTTTATTTAGGGGGGAAGTTTGTTATTAGTGTATAGAAATGCTATGGACTTTTATATATTGATTTTGTATTCTGCAACTATACTGAATTTGTTTATCATTTCTAACAGTTTTTTTGTGTAGTCTTCAGTGTTTGTTATATATATACAAAATTACGTCATCTGCAAATAGGGACAATTTATTTTTTTCCAATTTGGATGCATTTTCTTTCTTCCTGTTGTCTAATTGCTCTAAAAAAGACTTCTAGCACTATCTTGAATAGACCTGGTGAGAATAGGCATCCTTGTTTTTTCCCTGATCTTACAGGAAGAGCTTTTAGCTTCCCACCATTGATTATGAGTTTAGTTGTGGGCTTCCCATGTATGACCTATATCATGCTAAGATATACTTCTTCTGTTTCTAATTTGTTGAGAGTTTTTACCATAAAAGCTCTTGAATCTTGTCAAATGCTTTTTCTGCCTCTACTAAAATGATTATATAGTTTTCATCCTTCGTTCTATTATTGTGGTGTATTATATTTATTGATTTATGTATGTTGAACTGTTCTTGAATTCCAGAAACAAATACCACTTGAACATGGTGTATGGTGATCCTTTTAGTGTGTGCTGCTGATTTCAGTTTGCTAGAACTTTGCTGAAGATTTTTGAATCTATAATCATCAAGGTTATTGGCATGAAAATGTCTTTTTTTGTAATGTCCTTGTCTAGCTTTGGTATTAGGGTAGTGCTGGCCTTGTAAAATGAATTTAGTGGTATTTGCTTCTCTTCACTTTTTTGGAAGATTTTAAGGACTGGCTTTAATTTTTCTTTTAATGTTTGATGGAATTCACTAGTAAAGCCATCAGGTCCTGGGCTTTCATTGTTGTTGTTGTTGTTAGGAGTTTTGGATTACTGATTCAGTTGCTTTTCTTAATATTAATGTATTCAGATTTTCTATTTCTTCATGATTCAGCCATAATATGTATGTTCCTAGAAAAGTATTTTTTTTTAAGTTCTCCAATGTATTAACATATAACTATTACAGCAGTCTCTTAGGATCTTTTGTGTATCTGTGATAGTGGTTTTAATGTCTCTTCTTTCATTTTTAATTTATTTCCTTGATTCTTCTCTCTTTTTTTCTTAGTCTAGCTAAAGGTTTTGTCGATTTTGAGTATGTTTTTGAAAAATAAACTCAATTTTATTGACCTTTTCTGGGTTTTTGCATTGTCTATTTATTTCTGCTCCAGTCTTTATAATTTTCTTCATTCTCCTGAGTTTAGGCTTAGTTTGTTCTTTTTAATTTTGTTTGTCTGTGTATAAAGTTAAGTTTTTTATTTAAGATGTCTATTTTTTTTTAATTTTTTTGTAGTTTTGGGGCTGGGCCCAGGTTTAAACCCACCACTCTGGTATATGGGGCCAGCACCCTACTCCTTTGAGCCACAGGTGCTGCCCAAAGATGTCTATTTTTTCTTAATGTAGGAGTTCATCATTATCAATTATTTTTAAGAACTATTTTGGCTGCATCTCTTAAGTTTTAGTGTGTTATATTTAAATTTTTATTTGTCTCAAGATTCTCAAAAATTTATTCTTTGATCTTTTGATTGTTCATGAATGTATTATTTAGTTTCCACATATTTGTGAATTTTCCAATTTTTTCCTGTTATTGATTTCTAGTTTTATACCATTTGTAGTTAGAAAAGTACTCAACATGATTTCAATCTTTTTGAAACTATTAAGACTTACTTTGTGGCCTAAAATATGATCTATTATGGAGAACATTCCATGCATATTTCAAAAGAATGTTTATTCTGTTGGTGCTGTGTGAAATGTTTTGTATATATTTGCTAGGTCCATTTGGTCTAACATTGTTCAAGTATGCTGTTTCCTTATTGACTTTTTATTGCAAATGGGATATAGAAGTTTCCTACTATTTCTGTATTGTCATCTACATGAATTTCTCTCTTCAGTTCTTCCTTCTTTATATATTTAGGTGCTGGAATATTGGGTGCATATGTATTTACAATTGTATATCCTCTTGATATTTTGATCTCTTTATTATGGATCTTATTTTATTCTTATGACAATATTTGACTAAAATTATTTTTTCTGATGCAAATATGGTAAACTCCTCTCTGTTTTGATTGTTATTTGCATGGAGCATTGTTTTTTACGCATTCTTTTATTTTCAGCATATGTGTGTCTATAAAGCTAAAGTGAATTTCTTACAGGTAGCAAATAGTTGGATCTTTTTTTTCAGGTACCTATTTAGCCACTGTATGGCTTTTGAATGAAGAATTTAATACATTTGTATTTAATTATAAATAGGTAAGTACTTATTACTGCTATTTTGTTCATTGTTTTCCGACTGTTTTTAAAGTAGTTTGAGTAACCTTTTGGTTTCTCTGTTCCATTCTTCCCATCCTGCTGCTTTCCTTTGTAATTTGATAGTTTGTTTTTAGTGGTATTAGTTTTTTCTCTTTCTCTTTTGTGTATCCATTAAAAGCATTTTATTTGTTTTTAACATAAGGTTTACATAAAACGTATTATAGTTATATCAATTTGATTTAGCTGATAACAACTTCAGCCACATATAAAAACCCTATACTTTATCCTCTCTTCCCCCTACATTTTATGTTATTAATATCATAATGTCAATCTGTTATACTCATGTATCCATGATTTATGGCACTGTGTTATGGCATTATAGTGATTTTTAAAACTTTTTTCTTTTAGCTTTTATACTAAAGTTAAAAGTGATTTATCTCTCACCATTACAGAAGTAGAATATCCTGAATTTGACTATGTTCTTATCTTTACAGTGTATTTTATGGTTCCACAGATTTTAATATTGTTGGTTTCATATGTTTTCATGCTAAGTAACTGCACAAAATTTCTCTTTAGTATTTCTTATGAGTAATGATGAAATCCCACAGCTTTTATTAGTCTGGGAAAGTATTGAAAGTCAGAAAGTCAGAAAGTGAAGTGTCCTTTACTTCTGAAAGACATGTATAATATTGTACAAGGTACAGGTATAATATTCGTGATTGGCAGTTGTTTTCTATCAGCACTTTGAATATATCAGCCTACTTTGTCTGGCCTGCAAGGTTTCTGCTGAGAAAAATCTATAGGGAGTCTTATTATGATTCTATTGTATGTGACAAGTTCCTTTTCTCTTGCTGTGTTCCGAACTTTTTGTCATTGGCTTTTAAGTATTTGATTATGATATTTCTCAGTGAATAACTCTACTCAATCTATTTTCTTTCTCTATTCTTTCTGAGAATCCCATAATGTATATATTTTTTCACTTGATGGTGTCCATGATTCCTGCAGACTTTCTTTACTCTTTTTTATTCTTTTTTTCTTTTTGATTCTCTAAGTAAACTCAAATGATCTGTTTTTGATTTCATTATTTTTTTTTCTGTTTGATAGAGTCTGCCTTTGAAGCTTTCTATGAAACTTTACCATTTAGACTTTGTGTTCTTTAACTCTAGAATTTCTATTTGGTTCACTTTTATGGTTTCTGTTTATTGGCTGAACTTCAAATTTGCTCATCTATTGTTTTCTTGATTCCATTTAGTTGTTTTCTTATAGCTCACTGAGCTTCTTTAAGAAAATTATTTTGAATTCTGGACCAAGTAGCCATGAATCTACATTTCTTAGAGTCAGTTGCTGGTGCTTTATCTTGATCCTTGGTGGTGTCACGTTCCTCTTATTATTAATAAGGGTCAGTACGTGGGCAGGTCTAGAACCTGAGTTCATAGGGACCTTCTTGGAGCATAAGTCTGTGGAGTTGAGCTTGGATCTTGGGTCCTTAGTCTCCAACTTGGTGCTAGGTGGGCATTGAGCCTGAGGCTTTAGGGGCTGGACTCATATTGGGATAAACCTGGTCCCTGGATTCATGTATCTTCAGGAGTGATCTTAGATCCTGGGTCTAAAAATGCTAATCTATTGCTTGGGACCACAGGGGCTGGCCTAGAGTCTGGGGCTTCAAGGGCAAACCAGCTGGGGCCTGTAGGTACTGGCTTGGCAGTAGAGAGACCTTGGAAATTGAGTCCTTTAGGTGTTAGCCAAGAGTCCAGGGCTGTGGAGACTGGCTTGGAGCTTGGAGCTATAGGGACTAGCCTTGTGGTAGAGTAGGCTGGAGGCTCACTGCATGGATGCTGACCCGAAGTGGGGCTGCAGGGACTGGCTGGCACTGGGTTATCAGTGGGCAGGCCTGGTGCTAGGGTCTGCATCAAAGTCAGCTGCTTATTTTACTTTCCTTTTCACATGTGAAGGATATCTCTCCATTTTGTACTGCCCAGGCTTAGGGGAAGGTTGAGTCAGGCAATGTGAAATTGCCCTTCCCACCCTCTTCAATGCATCTTTTTATTTCTGTGCTATGGACAGGTGCTGTGTGTAATGAGGAATAAATGATATACCATAGTAGAAAGACACACAGTAGGCATCCAAAACATATGTATATTAAACATAGATCTTTCTGTTTTCACTAACATCTCATTAGGTTTTTAGTTAAGTCTCTTTGATTTTTATACAGAAAACTTCATCTGCAAATAGAGACAATTTTAGTATTTTCCTTATCTTTTTGTGGGTAGTAGGACTTCCAGGATAATAATGAATCATAATGATATCACTTTGTGTTTCATTAGCAGGAATGTTTTCCTTAGCAGGAATGACTATAATATTAGATATGTTATTATTAGGTATGATTTTGTTGTAAAATAGTACTGTCATATTCAACATTTTCCCTATTTTTACTTTTATAAGGTTTATCTTTTTTCTAATCATTAATACGTATGTACTCTCAACAACTGTTTTTGTTTTTATCAGTGCTCAAAGTGATCTTATGGTTTTATTTTTCTTCTTCTTTTATCTAGTAAGGTGTGTTATTGAGACTGCAATGTGTAACCATCCTTGCATTACTAGAGTTAACCCTGCTTGATTAATTTAGTACACATAAAACACTGTTCTCCATTCTTTGAGTCACTGGTTTGATAGAAGTCCGTCACTGGTCTGATAGAAGTCCATCATTTCTCTCTGATGTGTGCACCTCATGTTCTTTGGCACAGTGCTTTTGGCAGGGGGGAGAAAGTAGCAAGGAGTGCCCACTTGCAAGTAAACATGGGTACAGTCTGCCACAGAATTAGTTAGACATGTGGAGACAAGAGACTGTGAGTTCTTGGTCTTGTTGAGAGAACATTTGGAGGCTTTCGGAGTCTGTTTTCTTATGCCATCCCATCCCCTGCAAATTGCTGCTGCAGCAGCCTCTGACCAGCTGCCAGGCACCTGACTTTATGTCCCTCTAACCACAGAGGACCAAGGCCATGTCAGCCCAAGGCTGTTTCCATAGAAATGCAAATACATAGTGAGTACTTCCTCTTCAGACCACCTTGTCCCTCTCTTCCTTTTTTTTTTTTTTTTTCTAGATGTTTTAAGACAGTAGCTTGGATTTCACAACAGGGAGATGTGTCACACAGTCATGCAGTTCCTTATGAAGAAATACATTTTCTTTTCTTCTCTCTATTCTTTGTTTTAATGCAAAAAAAATATTCTAGGTCCTTTAAAGAGTTCATGTGCATTTCTTCTACAGAGGAAAGGAAAAGAAATAGATTCTAAACCTAGTGAAGTCTATGTCAATGGATTTGGCTTTAGGTCAGGCAGATAGAGACCTCTCATGGAAGGACATAATCTTGTGCTATGTCAGTCACTCAAAAGCAATTCAGACCCCAGTCTTCTGACCCCGAGGGTGGAGGCATAGAATTTTTGTCCCCTGGAACAGAGGAATACCTCTATCCTTCCACTCTTTATTTTTTTTTTTTTTTATTTTTGTAGAGACAGAGTCTCACTTTATCACCCTTGGTAGAGTGCCATGGTATCACACAGCTCACAGCAACCACCAACTCCTGGGCTAAAGTGATTCTCTTGCCTCAGCCTCTGGAGGAGCTGGGATGACAGGCACCTGTCACAATGCCTGGCTATTTTTTGGTTGCAGTTTTGGCCAGGGCCAGGTTTGAAGCCTCCACCCTCAGTATATGGGGCTAGTGTCCTACTCACTGAGACACAGGCACTGCCCCATCCTTCCACTCTTTAACCTTCCTCCCTCTATTTCGCACATGGTCAGCTCAAAATATATATGGTCTCGAAGGAGTAGGAAAAACCTACTTTAAAGCTTCAAATTGTGTTGATTTGGAGTTGAGTGGTTCATATTCAGCTTTCTATAAGACCAGGTGTGGTCAGGGCAGTGGATAAGCAATGAAAAGAGGATGGTAGTTAGTGTGTTTTAGGTTGGACTGCAAAGAAGCAGATCCTGAGATTAGGCTTCATTTGCAAGTAACTTATAAAGGGAAACTGGTGAGGGGGAGGGGGACTCAGACAGGGAAGAGTAGGAGGCAAAACAAGGGTAGGATCTCAGACAAAGTCCTATAGAGGCTGACCTCAGCTTGATCCCTCAGGAAAACTAGAGTGTAGGTTAAGTTAAGCATCAGAGATGTCCTGACCTGAAGTAAGGGAGTTGGGCTTTCATACAACTTCCCATAAGTAAATAGTTAAAGATTTCCAGGGAAAAGTTATTTCCTAGGAACGTCCAGTGTTTTGTGCCTGTGGTCAGAGTAGCACAAGGGACAGATAGCAGAAGAGTGGTCCCTTGAAAGAAGAACCACACATCCCAAAGGACATACAAAAAATAATAAAACGGTATTTGTAGGATATGAGCTGAACACCATCCTTCAGGGAAGGACAATTTCATGCTGTGATTTGTCATGTCAAAGACCCAGGTTGAACCCACTAATTCCCAAGTCTTAAAGTCCCAGGCTCTTCAATTTTAGGAGGTGGAGCCCACTATGAAATCAAAATTTCTGGGGACGAGTCTAGAAAATTTCACACTTTCCCCCCCTGCGTGTGTGATTCTAATACCTTCTAATGGTGGAGAATACCACTGGAGGTGTTACAATGGGTGGTGGATGAGATCCCTGCAAGCAGAAAGCTGGGGACAAGGACAGTAGGAAGCATGAATCTTGAAGGGGGAAGAGAGAGCCCTGTGTGTGGGTGAAAACAATGTGGGCCATGCAGTAAGACCCACCTGAATTCCTATGCTGGCCCTGGGATTCTGTGACATGGAGAAAGCTGCTTGAATTCTTGAAGGGGCAGTTTCTTCATCCATATGAGTCATAAATTCATATAGTCACGTGCTTCATTCATAGACCTCTGAGAAGTTCACTCCTTTATTCATTTGACAAATACTTATTGAGTATGCATGTGTTTTATCAGCCACCTTTCTGGGTGCTGGGGATGTGAGGATGAATAAGACAGTTAGGATTCTTGGAGCTCAGGGGTTGGGCTTTCCCATCCCGATCCTGTGAAATCAAAGCCCACTTCCTTCCCAGCCTCTGTTAAACTCTTCTTCTCTCCATCTCTATTTGTAGCTTTTCCATCTTCCTACTTTTCTTCAGGTCTCTAGGGCTTAAGGACACATGCTAAATGGTCCAAGCTGTGACAGTAAGTTTTTTGGCAAATGTTGCTCCAGAAAGCCCACAGGTATGAAAGAAATAGAATAATGTAAGAATCGTCTGTGAATGGAAAAGGTGTTTTGCATGTTAATTATGTGAATAAATTTAAAGGTGCTAAGAAGCCTGATATCTGAAAAGAAAGATAAAAGTTACCCAAATTTGTCAAAAGATACTTTCTATTGCAGTAGAAAAGATGTTGAAATAAGAGTGATCTGTTCTTTCTTCATTTTTTAAATTTTTGTAAGCTCGCTGTCCGCCGGAGCGTTCCAGCCCTTTAGGACTGAGATGAGATGGCATTGAACTCTCACTTCCATGGCCTTCTCCTGAATTTTCATCATATGTTTGGCTCACGACCTCTTGCTGTTTAATATGCAATTTTAGCTCTGAACCCCATTGCTTTAGACGTCAGACTTAGCCTCTTCACTTCTCTTTCCCAAACAAAATCAACTGACATGCAAACCCAAACAACCACAAAGCAAACTCAAGCATTGGCTTTCATCAGGCTCAGAAGGGAGGAAAGGGTTCCATCGCCGGATGATAAACGGATTTAGAGCGCTCTCCTTCTCCAAATGGTCGGTACACATCGCTCATCCAGCGTTACTAGCTGTGGAAATTGGGCTGCTGATCCTTTCTTTGCTCTCACTGTTCCTTCCCTTCCTCCCTCCTTAGTGTTGCCCCAAGCAAGACAACCTCCCTGCCTTACGTTGCTATCAGGGCCTCCAAGGGGCTTATCAAAGTTTCCCCATACAAATGGACAGTTACCCTATCAGAGAAATTCTGACATCAACTGGTTGGGTGCTGCAGCTGCATTTTCTACCCCATCATGATCTTTTCAATGCAATAGATGTTAATAAATCCTCTTGGTTATGTTTCCATTCTTGCCCCTAAAAACTAATTTCAATTTGCTTTACTTCTTGGGGCCTCAGGTTTTCCCTTCATGGAATGGCAACCTTGCACACTTCTCAGGTATCTTTAGAACGTTAAATGAAGTCACGTGTTGAGAGTACTTTACTCTGAAGCTTTATAGAAATAAGTGATGGCTTTTTATCAAATTTTGTTTTAGAGTATTACAGGGGTATAGATGCTTTTGGTTGTGTGGATCGCTTTTGTAATGCTTGAGTCAGGTTTCTAAGTGTGCCTGCCACTCAGTGTTCATTGTACCTGTTACAAGGTTTTCACCAGACCCTCCTCTACCCTGCCCCTCTGTCTGATTTCCATTGAGTTTTACTTCCCTCTGGGCACACGTGTGCTCATTGGTTAGTTCCAGTTTAACAGTGAGGACCTGGGGTGTTTGTTTTCTCATTCTTTAAGACCCTTCACTTAGGATAATGGTCTCCAGTTCCATCAATTCTCTGGATCTGGACCAGGGAGCTTCTCCCTCTTGGGGAGGGTCAGCTTGAGTAAGAATGAGACTGAGGATATGGGTTTTGGTGAGATCACACTTCAGATCTGATCTCCAAAGAGCCTTATTAAGAAAACAGCAAAACTGAGAATTGCAGCGATGTCTCCGGCAGACCTCCCAGTCCCCATTAATGACTCCTATAATAGCTTTTCATTGCCTCTTCTTTCCTTAAGAAAGTCTCACATTGTCATCCAGGCCTGTTAAACGTTCTGTGGGCCCATTATCAAAATAGCATTTTCAGCTTCACTGAACACATGTAGGAAATGTTGTCGTGTTTAAAGGAGGAAAAAAAAAACACAACTCTGAGAATAAGCACAGATTGTATTGGGGTAATTATCTCCTCTCCAACAGCCTTTTGGAAAAAAAAGGATATTTCTAATTTTTGGAAAGCCAAGCTGTACATCTAATAGGGTAAGTTGTCACTGATTAGATTAGTAACTCAACAATTGAAACCTGACATCAAATTAATTTTTCCTCCCATGCCTCTGCTTTCCTCCACCTCTCTGGCCAACCCTTCCTTCCCTCTAATAAAGACAACTGTGCACAGATTTCTGATGGATGCCTGGTGTGAGGGTCAGTGCTGACTTTGTTTCTGTGTGAGTATAAAGCAAGTCTGTAAATTTAGGTGGAGAAGGGACCATGCACTTCTGATGATGGCACTGGGGTTTAGACCATACTAACCCCAGGTTAGAAGCTTGGCTTAGAGTCATGCATGGGCCACAGGCAAAGTGGGGACCTCAGGGGCTGAATATGCACAGTGGAAGTCAAGGTCTTTGGTTGTCATCAGCTATCTATGACCACTGTCTCCTGCTCTCAGAGTGATGCCTTCACAATGTCTCTGCAGTAGGGAGAACAAGGGGCGGAGATTAGGCTCTGCCACTCATTAGCAGATGTCTCTATGTTGGGCTTTTGCCTCAGTATCCCCCCTTTGTAGGGGGGAAAACGCCAACTTCCCAGGTGAGGAGAAAAGATCGAAGCTGTTGGTGAATGTGGACATGGGCAGTGGGTGACCAGGAAGGGCCACCTTCCTTTCAGGACATTATTTGCCCTTCTCCCTACCCTCCCATGTGATCTGAAGTAGGAGACTTTACCTGGGGGGCTTTGAACCCCAAGCCCAGTGAGGGACATGGGTCAGTTCATATAATGGAAAGCAAATTGCTATTAATCCCACAGAGGAGGCCATGAGAAGCTTAGTCTTGGGGAGTCCAGGAAGGCTTTCTGGAGGAGGTGGCAAGTGAGATGCACCAGGGGGAAGCACAGATGTTGCCCAGATGATCCGGGAAGAGAGGGCTTCTGGACAGAAGGCTTGAGGGGTGTTTTGAGGGCATAAGAGGACAGTAAGCGTGGAGAAGAAGGTCAGACTCAACCCCTAAGGTGGATGGATGATGAGAGCTTGTGGGTTCCCAGACTTCATGGGCTCCTGAATCCCCTGGCAAGTTTGTTACAAATGTGTCCCATCCCGAGTCATGAGGAATGCAAGTCAAAACCACAACGAGATACCATGTGTTAGAGCAACTAATATCAAAACAGCAAGAGAGAAGAAGTGTTAGCAAGGGCACGGAGCAAAGGAAACACCTGTGCACCGGGGGGAGGAATGTAGACTGATGCAGACATCACGGGAAACAATGAAGGCTCCTAAAGAAATACAAAAGAGACCCAGACATCCTGATTTGGGGTTTATGTCCCAAGAAAATGAAATCAGCGCCTCATAAAGATATTTGCACCCATGTTCACTGCAGTGTTATGATGGCTGAGATGTGAAAACAACCTAAGTGTCCGTCAGCTGATGAATGAATACAGCAATCACAGGGTGTGAGCAGGTAGATGTCACTAACCCCCCCCCCCCCAGAAGGTTGGGGACCATACGGATGAACCAGAGGACACTCTGCTCAGTGACATGAGCCAGATGCAGAAAGAAAAATATACATGATCTCGCATGTATGTGAAATCTTACAACAACATCAAAACACTCACAGAAATGGGAACAGAGAGTGGAGCTCTGCCCACCGGGGACTGGAGGTGGCTGTCACTGGGCGCAGGATGAATAAGTCTAGGGAGCTGGTGCACAGCAGGTCACTACATTCTGGGAAATTGTAGGGCATACGGGGCATTTCCTAAGGGAGTAGATTTTAAGTACTTTAACTACACAACTACACACAAAAAGTTAAGTATGTGAGATGATGCATATGTAAATTTTCTTGACTGTAGAAATCATTTCACTCTCTCTCTATGGACATCAAAACACCCAGTTGTACACCTTTAGTATACACTGTTAGGAAAAGCACTTTGGAGCATGGCACAGAAATCTTGGTTTCCACAGCTCCTGGGTGACACGGTACAGGTGAACTGAAGCAGAATGAGATGCAGGGCTGCCGAGGATGGGAATGGGCACAGGCGAAGGGGTCTGACAGTGGCCCCCGGGCGCACTAGACCACGGGCCCCACATCGGTGGACGTGAGGGGTTGGTCTGGGAAATCCCATGGAGGGAGGACGCAGTGTAAGCATCAGGTTCCTCCCTGAGACTCCATCCTGAATCAGTGAGGGGACTGTGCGGGGGGTGGGGTGGGGGAGCTTCAGTCATGAGGGTTTCAGCTCAGAGACATGAGCTGCAGATGGGAATGCAGACTGGACGTGGAGACACACAGAGCTATGAGCAGGAGCACCTTCTCTCTTGAAGGCCCCACCAGGGTACACTGGAAGTGGCCAGACTGTAGGAAGCAAGAAGACGGGAGGGGCTGGGGCTCTAGTCCAGGTGACAGACGCTGCATCTAATCTCAGGCCTTGGGCCCACCGGGGGTGGGGGTGGGGAAGAACCAGATTACAGCTGTCTGGCAGATGGAGGGACAGCTCTAGGGGATGGCCACTGAGGCCTGAGGGCCTCCACTGGATGTCAACTTTCTCTTTAGCATGGCCTTGGAAGTTTTTAGTAGGAAAGCTGGGGACCCTAAACTCACAAATTAAAGCACAGAAGAAAAGAGACGAGAACCCTACCTGTCAGGGTAGAGTGTTTCTAGAGAAAAGATTAAGGTTGTTTCTTAATATTTCACCAAGGCTGGGAGGTGACCCCTCATGTCTGGGCAGTGTGGACCCCTGTGGGTCTCCAGGGGCGGTGGCAGGGCTCAGGTGTGCAGGCTCACCCCCCTGTCACACACACAGCCTCCCCAGACAAACCTTCAAAGACCAGTGAACCTGAAAGCCTCAAGGCCATGTGACCTTGAGCGAGTGGTTTCCTGCTTCCAAGCTACAGTTTTCTCATCTGTTTAATGTGCGTCACGGTGGACTCTGGATTGGCTGGAGTCTCACCAAGACTGAAAGCATTTTCTGTGCAGGAGAGAGTGGGCATCCTTGTATTTCTTCCAGGGCAAGTTGCTTCTGGATTCTGGACAGGGGAGCTTTTATAATTCAAAGGGGTGGGCTCTTCTGTAGGCCGGCAAGGAGATGATACTGCAGGTATCTAATTGGGAGAATCCACGGGGAGTTGCTGGCAATTCACAGAATGAACAACGGGGAAGAATCTCTGAAAGCTGAAAGCAAGTGTTCTGGGTGTGTGTCTGTGCTGGTGTGTGGGGTGTGTGAAGCCACAGTGCATAATAATTGGCTGTTTTGTGTTTTCCACCCTGGATGACAAGCAAGGAGGTGGGGACAGCCAGTCAGTAGCAGAGACAGCCCACAAACTCTGTCACCTTCTCAGAGCAAGCAAAAGCCCACACCCAGCTCTACTGAGTCCCTTCATCAGCTGGCGATGATCTCAAGTAACATTAAGGAGGTGGGCACCACCTGGAGCAGAGATGAGGGGCAGCAGGGCCAGACAGGGCTGCAGGATTGCAGGGGCCTGGGCAGCCTCAGAGGTCTTGGCAAGGATGTGGGTCTTTGTTCTAAACACAATGGGGATTTATGAAAGTGTTTTAAGCTGGGGGTTTATGTTCAGTTTTGTGTTTCGATAAACTCACGCAGGCTGCTGCATAGAGGACAGCTTTAGTGGGGTATCTGTGTCCCAGGCTCCGCCCAGGCCTGGGCTGTATAGTAATTGCTCAGCAAACAGCATCCAGGTGCTGTGTTTAATCTGATGGCTACCAGGCACCTTGTGGAAATGGACAGCAGCATAGCATATGAGCCTCGGCAATTCCCTTCTCCAGCCAAGGGACTGAGTGGCTCCAGGTTCACTGCACTGAGCCTGGCTTAGCCTGACAGGTTTCCAGATCCAGCTTTGGACGCTCAGGAGCAGGGCCCAGCCAGGCCTGTGATGGGAGCAAGTGGAAGCCTCCAGGGTGGAGGGTCAACCATTGCCCTGAGCAGTGAGGAAGGTGCTCCTGGTGGGAAGCGTGTGCAGGGATGGCTGTGCCCTGTGGAGGAGCAGGGAGGGGTTTTCTCCATTGACTGTGGCCCAACCTCCCCAGTTCCCAGACCAATGAGTCCCCAGACCTGAAGAAGGAAAGGCAGGGACACCACCTTGGGACAAACTAGGCCCTCTCATAGGAGGAGCTCAGCCAGGATTACAGACCCTTAGGGTGGATTGGAAGCTCCAGGGAGAAATGGGTGTGACCCTGCCTCCTGGCAGCTCTGGGTCTCTGGTCCTCCTCCAGGAATGTGAATAGCAGGCAGCCCGCAGCAGTTGACCCTAGCAGAGTCCCCCAGGCCAGCGCTCTAGGGACAGTGCTGCATGCTCCTCCTGTCCTCAGTGCTGACTGGTCCCATGTCTTATTCACATAGGGCGTTCTCTGTCCAGCCTGGCAGCCATTAGGCCCAGGTGCCAATTGAACACTTGAAATGTGGATTGTCCAACTTGAAACACACTCTAAGTGTAAAGCACGCACTGCATTTCAAAGGCTTTTACAAAACAGTGTTAATCGGCTCTCTCCTAGTTTTCTTTATTGGTTACATTATATTTGGGGTGTAATGGGGTAAATACAATATGTCATTAAAATTGATTTTACCTATTTTTATTTGCTATTTTTTAATGTGGCCACTAGAAAATTTAAGCTACTGACATTATATTCTATGGGATAGAACTTATCTAGACTTCAACTTTTCTAGGCTTTGACTGGGTGAAAATGGTCCAATAATCAAAAAACAGTCCTTTTAGTTTCCTTTAAGGTATAAACAGACAAGAAGAGCACAAAAAATCCACCTGACTGTAAGCCTTGAGCAGATCCAGTGGGGACCAGTGTCTGCA
Organism: Galagoides demidoff; assembly: GCA_963574575.1. Lineage (NCBI taxonomy): Eukaryota > Metazoa > Chordata > Mammalia > Primates > Galagidae > Galagoides > Galagoides demidoff. Next base: position 2,721 of record CAUYQV010059156.1, on the reverse strand, counting down.
TTGGAGTTAGAGCATCATGGATTCCTTACCCGGCTCTGTTACTTTCTCCTGCGTGATCTCAGACAAGTCACTTAACCTCTCTGAATCAGATCAGGCTCCTCTGAGAAAAGTGAAGGTAGGAATATACACCTCATAGAGCTGCTAGAAGCAGAGTCCGTGAAAGAATGTAGTAAGTCTCCTGAAGGAGAGCCTGGTGTGAGAAGGGAAGGCAGCCACACTCTTTCCTTTCTCCCAACCAGGTATGAGAAGACCAGCCCCACCTGAAATTTCAGAACTGGAGGATACTTTCGAAACCAAGGCTGAGAGTCCTTCAGCTTCTTTAAATTCATTCATTCCACACGGATTCTTTATGATGGTTAGAGTGGTAAGTGAGGTGGGCAGGGTCCCTGCCACCCTCCTGGGTGTGGTGTGTGTGAATGGAGGGGCTGGAGACCGGGGTGGGCTCCCTTGCCAAATGCCAGGAGATCTTTCTCCCTTCCTGGAAGATCTCTCAGCTCCCTTCCTGCTCAGCCAGGCTGTCCAATCCCCACTACAAGCAGCTGAAACCCTCCCCAGCCCACCGACTCATGGCCAGCCTTCTTGCTGACATCCATGAAGCTTAGCACTGCAGTTGGTATCAAACCAGGCTGAAGGCAGCTGGTTAGTGAGAGCTGGTTCCCCAACACACCTCATTCCATCTCCAGCTCTGGAAGCCCGCTAAACCCTGCTTGGGTGCTTCATACTCATCCCCAAGCCATGATGGCCTCTTCTCTGGTGGTTCACTTTTCTACTGAGAAAGTCTTAGCTTCAGGGGAAAACAGAGAAGAGAAAGCAGATGATCAGCTTCTGCAAATGGATGAGTGATGTCTCAGCACTGGGAATTTCTGAGCACACACAGAAGCCTGGACAGATGTGAATGTAAGCGTGAGACCCACCATGACACCCACCATGGTTCTCATGGTGCCTTGAATTGAAAACCCGAGGGTATGCTGTATTCCTGCACCTGCTAACTCTTTGGATCCCCCTAAAGCTCTCTGGGGTACAGCCTAGGCCATCCACATCTCAGCTGACTCGTTCAAGGTCTCACATACTTGTGTAAACAGTGAGAGCTTTGCTTTAAACCCAATGCTCTGTTGGTCAAAACCACAAACCTTAGACTCTAGACCCTGCATGCAGGGACAGAGGGTTGCAAACAATATTTCCTGCCATTTTCTGAATATTTCATTTGCCAAAAACACAGGCATGCAGCATGATGTGAAAGTTGAGGGAACAATGTCTTTTGTGCCCACCCAGCCCACATCACTGTGGGTAAATCTCATTTTCTCTGTTCCTTGCTCAGAATGGATGGAGCAATCCATCAGCTCAGTCTCTGTGGTATAAGATGGGCACACACCAGAGCTATTGGTGTTGTCTTCCAGCTTTGAACTATTTGAGAAGAAGAAGTGCCTATAGAGTTCATTCTTATTCAAGGCAGTTGTTGGGAGAATTGAGTTTAAGAATGTTTGGACCTGACTCATACCTGTGCAAAAATTAATAACACGATAAACATTTTCTTGCAGAATGTCTGTTTTATAGAAGGTGCTCCATAAATTCTCAAGAAGGATGAGGTGTTATCAACCCCTGTTGCCTTAGCAAGACGAGGGTAGGTAGTTCTTAATCTTGAGCGTGCGGTGGAGTCAACGAGGGAAGTTGTGAAAGTCCCTTCTCTCATTCCTCCCCATTCTGTTTCAGTAAATCATGGGTGGGGCCCTGGACACTTCATTTGCAATAAGTTCCCTGAGTGAATTTGATGTGGGTGTTCCTTTTAGGTTCTATGAAATTCACCGGCCGGTGTTGGTGGATTCTATAGCTGTCAGACCAGAGATTCTGGGATACGAGCTCATGCTGGGAGAGGTGGCCTGAGTGAGTGGTAAAAACCTGGATCATAGGATGGAGGCGTAAAGGGTATCTAAGAAATAGGGTGGAGGTAAAGGGCAGGAAGGTCTTACAGTGGGAAGAAGGCACTTCACCAGGGAGCTGGTGGTATCAGAATGAACACACTAAGCATGAGGGTCCGTGCTTTTATGCCTGAGGGTGCCCGAGCCCTGCATGCGTGTCCTACCTCCCTGCTCTGCTGAAAGAAACATTAATGTTCTGTTTAGCCGTGACCTTTAGGAGTCTCACCCCCAGTGTAATTTAGTTACTCCGTGTATATAGCACAACATGATCTCTTCTATTTCTGTACCTTCTGGACCAAAATAAGGCTGGTTTGTAGAAGAAGCTTAATCATTGAAGGTAATTGAATGGCTTATCCCTTTTATTTATTTTTTTATTAAATCATAGCTGTGTGCATTAATGCAATCATGGGGTACAGTGTGCTGGTTTTATATACAATTTGAAATATTTTCACCAAACTGGTTAACATAGCCTTCATGGCATTTTTTTAGTTATTGTATTAAGACATTAATGTTCTACATTTAGAAAGATTCACATTTATCCCTTTTTCAGAAAACCTAACAGAGGTTTTAGGGGTTAAACTTTACCAAACTTCCTTTTGGGTGTTACTTCCAGTTGACATTCCCTAAGCAAAGTTGCTTAGGGAATGCCACCTGTATGGTGGTATGACTCTGTGACCTTATAGATTCAGAATTAGGGGCAAGGGCTGAAATGCTCCTGTGCAAGTGGCAATTTTATGGGGATGGGTCAGCAGAGGAAGGAAGCAGGGACAGAAGGAAAGGGAGGACTAGACAGTGCTAAGAAAGT
>CAUYQV010059155.1:0-20316 GCA_963574575.1 Galagoides demidoff | reverse complement strand
ACCAAAAAATAGCCGGGCATTGTGGCGGGCGCCTGTGGTCCCAGCTACTTGGGAGGCTGAGGCAGGAGACTTGCTTGAACCCAGGAGTTGGAGGTTGCTGTGAGCTGTGAAGCCACGGCACTCTACCCAGGGGGATAGCTTGAGGCTCTGTCTCAAAAAAATAAATAAATAAATAAATAAATAAATAAATAAATAAATAAATGCTCAACACCATTAGTCATTATGAAATTGAAAATGAAAACCAGAATGGGCTCTTGGGTGTGGAGTTCTCTCTAGTTGTCTAGTGTCTGGCTGTGGGGAGATTAGGACTGGGGATCAGTGGCCCTGATGATGACAGCCCCGTAGAGGAGGCTCTGGCTTGGGGAGTTTGCCTATGAAAAGCATGCTTGCAAGCAATTTTTTTACCTGGGGCTGGTAAAAGAGGTCACTTGGAATTGGCTAGCTCTGTGAAGGACAGTCTCTCTGGAGTTAGCAAGGCCAGGCTCCAAATGTCAGAGTACCAGAAATACAGAAAATAAAAAGATATGATTAATATAGCTTAAAGAAAGGATAGATTGGTAGATACGTGATAAAACAAGTACAGCTGGATGTTAACTGTGGAATTTTGGTGTGGGATAAATGGGTTTCCCTGTACAATTCTTTCAAGTTTCCTGTATGTCTACAAATTTTTGTAATGCAAGTTGAGGGAAAAAATTCATCTTTCGATATCTGACCTCTTGCCTAGCCATGGCTTCTACAAGATTTGTTTTCTCTACCCTTGTCTTACCTGCTTGGATTCTTGGCCTGCTGCTTGCTCCAAACGTTGTTGTCTGACCCTCTTAGTTCTGATAGTCAACTGATCCTCCTGATCAGCCAAATTCCTTAATTTCACAAGATGCACCTGACCTAGCGAAGGCTTCTTACTGTACGGGGTCATCGAATGGGCAGGACCAGCCCCTGTCATAATGTGAATTAAATGAGTTGTGTTCATGTTGCTTTGATATCTTTAAATACATTCTCCCTCAGACTTTTGCCCAACACACATCTCTCTGTTATAAAACCACTTGTATACCCCTCCCATTCATATGTTAGGGTATTAGCTCCTAGCACCTCAGGATGTAATCTTGTTTGTAGATAGGAGCTTTACAGAAATAATGAGATTATTAGGGTAGGCTGTAATGCAAGAGAAATGGTATCCTTATAAAAATTAGAAATTTGGATACAGAGACATACATGGAAGCCAATATGAAGAGACATAGGAAGAAGATAGCCACCTATAGGTTAAAGGACACCGAAGCTAGCAGGGGGTAGACTGAAGCCTAGAATAGATCCTTCTGGTTTACCTTGATTTTGGATTCTGACCCTGTTTGTAGTATTTTGTTACAGCAGCCCTGGAAAACAAGCACCCCCCCGCCGTGGGCTCTCTCCCTCTTTTCCTAGTCACCCAATTCTCATCCTCTCTGATGCCCCACCCAGACTTGCAGTCATAGCAGTGTCTCAAATACCCACTCATCAAAACTGATCTCCAAAATGCCTCCACCTCAGAGAGTTGTCAGGGAAGAAGATTAGGCTAAGCTAAAGTCAAGCCAAAGGTAATGACCAATACCATCATAATATGTCATAATTTTCCCAGGATTGGCCTGGATGTTTGCTATCTCTCAGGAATGAGTCTATTGGATGAAATCTCAGACAGTAAAGAGGTAGGCAAGGAAATAACTGTAGGTGAGTTAACATCTCATTGTTTCTCAAATCACACCAGTTAAATGGCCATCCGTTTTTACTCAGAAGTGTCCATGCTGGCAAACAAACAACTTCTCTCCCAAAAGAAGAGAGAGGTCATTAAATGGATCAACAGATAAGTGCCTGATGGTCTCCAGGGTGGCATTCCGTGTGTAAAGGTGTTCTAACTTATAGTAAACCATCCACAAAATTCATACTGGCATAGCCAACTTCTTATCCCTTTTGCCAACACCAGAAATGCAAGACCAGGAAAGCACCTGTGCAGATAACTGAGGGGCTGAGGGAAGAGGGAAAGTCAAAGACTGATCTTGTCTCAGCTTACAGATTGGTGAAAAACACATATGTGACACGTGGCCAAGGAAAAGCAGTTGGCCAAGACAAGCAACAGAAGTGCAAAAGTATAGAAGTGAAAAATGATTATTAGTGAGGATTGACATCCAGTTTTAGAGAAAGTGCTTGCCTTTTTTTTTTTTTTTTGAGACAGAGTCTCACTCTGTTGTCCTGGGTAGAGTGCTGTGGCATCATCATGGCTCACAGCAACCTCATTCTCTTGGGCTCTGATAAATCCTCTTGCCTCAGCCTCTTTTTTTTTTGGCCAGGGCTGGGTTTGAACCCATCACCTCCAGCATATGGAGCTGGTGCCTTACTCCTTTGAGCCACAGGCACTGCCCCTTGCCTCAGCCTCTTAAATAACTGAAACTACAGGCAACTGCCATGATGGGGTAGCTTTTTCTATTTTTGGTAGAGATGGGGTCTTGTTCTTGCTTAGGCTGAACTCAGACTCCTGAGCTCAACCTCAACCAGTCCACCCACTTTGGGCTCCCAGAATGCTAGGCTTATAGCCATGAGCCACCGTGTCTGACCAGTGTCCACCATTATTAATTTAAAAAAAAAAATGAAAGCAATGTCCTAAGGAGAAAAGATGAGTTTCTAATTCCCTCGAGTGCTTTCAATGACAGGTGATTGTTCTTTGGGCTGTGGGGGTGAAGAATAACAGGCAATGTGTAGTCTTGTCCTGTCGGGCAATTATACTGGATTTTGATATTAGATTTTACAGTTTCCCAGGACAGATCTGTGGACATAGTATGTTATGGTCTTCTACAAAGAGCAAAGGGAGACACATTTTGCCAGAACATGGCCTCATACCTTATATTTACTTACAGTAAACTTATGTTTACTTTATGTTTCTGTCACTTATCTTGTTACTTTTTAAACTCCTCATTATTTGAACATTATTCAGCAATTTATTGAGCTTTCAATATAACTCTGTCATTTAACAATCTTGTTTAATTTTACACTTACACATTATCTGATATTATTCATCCAGTTGAGGATGGTTAAGTATCAATTCACAACAGAAGAGGTCATCTGTTGACCACTTGCATGCATTTTTGGGGCACTCATCAGAAGTGACCATATTTCATCCTAAGCGAAGTGCAGGGCTTAGGACCTATGTGACATAGTAGGTCACCAGAGTGATCCAATACGTTGGCTGGCACCCGTGACCTCTATTCCTAGAAATCAGACTGATCGGCTTTTCTCTTCTTTCCATCCTCCACACTCTCTCATTCAGTCTGTGCCATGCGTGGAGATACATGATTATGTAAGAGACAAATTCCCTTCTCTGTAATCACTTATTGCCACAGACTCCAGTGTACTCTGAAGATTCACTGCGTTCAGTCTTTGTCCCCACCTCTATGTGTCCTCATTGTGCCCTACACTCAGTGCACTCTGAATGGGATCATCTACCCAAAGGTTCCCTTTCCCCCCTAAGTCCTCCTCCTCTGAACAACCATGGTCACAACTTGTATTACTCTTGCACCATCGTCTACACTGTGTCTTGTTTTGCAACAAGAGTTTGAAACTCATTTCCCCAAGCAGCATCCTCTGGGAATAAGAGTCACCTTTGTGTCTTCACAAAGCTTACCACATTGCTGCCTTGGGGTAGGTGCTTAAAGAATACCTACTAAATAGTTGAGCATATTCAAAAATTAAACATGGGAAGGCACATATATAATTTTTTTGATACACTACATCCTTAGTGCAGCAATTTGCTCATTCCTAAGAGTCCTTGAATGAAAAACACCAGGTGAAAAGGTCTCTGAAAATGGGTGTGTGGCAATTTCAATGCAAACAAATTTCTAGCACTGTGGATTCACTCTCTGGAATCAGGTCAGTTCCAAGGTTCTGAAACTCTGAGCCCCTGGGTGGAGATCAAACTGGAGTGTTCAGACTAGTATTAAATGCATCCTACTAGAAATCAACACTTCCTAGGGGAAGTTTCCTGACACAATGATAGTAATAATAATAATAATGTTTAATTATAAGAAGTTCTTTAAAGTCACTCCTAACAGAACTTTCTCTGGGTTTTATAGAGAATAATGTTTCATTTAACAGATCACATTTAGCATTGTGCTTCACTAGTTGAGTGAAAGCTTAAGCTCTTTCCATTAAAAACAAAGTTGTACAGTATTATCCTGCTGTGGTTAAGGATTTTGCTCATCCAGGAACGGGAAGTGTATTGAATTCTGTTGCATAGTTGACTCTTTGATAAGCAAGGCTGAGCAGCTTGTGTTAAACCTCACAGATTCTGTGCCTGGTCACCTGGATTCACATCCTAATCACTACCATCTAGTTTTGTAATCTTGCTAACATAGGTAGCGTCTCTGTCTCAGTTTCCTCCTCTTTGTGTAGCTAAAGCTCTTAGAACAGTGCCCGGGACATAGCGACCACCATGTCAGTTAGGGTTAAAGGTGTGAAAATGGGACAGTAAGATCCTGAATCTCTTCAAATGTGAAGAATGATCAGATGAAATGGAATTCCATTTTTTTCCCTCAATCTCCTAAATGTTCTCCAGGGTGGAATCTCATTTTAAGGTAAATAAATGCCAATAAGGTCTTTTTCTGACCTATGAACAAAGCTACCTAGCCTGTGGCCTGAAACCTGTGTCAGCCAGTGGAAATATTATCATTGGCATTTCTCCTTAATTCCTTTTAATACTTTCTATATATCTGTGTTCAAAGCACTGTGTTCCTCCAGGGTCAAATTTCTGTCCAGCAGGAACAGAACTACTGTGTCATAATAACAAATCTATAAACCTATGTGACGTATCACCTCCTTGATCTCCTGTGACTCCCATTCAAAGGTGAATTGCAGCTCTTCTCTGATTAGCAATACCCACATGGCTTATCACTTAGCAGGATCCTTTAATACTCCAAGCACACACTTGGATGTTTGACATAGAAAGAGAAGCAAATCAATGGAGATAGTAACTAACTTAAAAATAAATTAAATTAAAAGAATAAAGTTTAGCTTAAGAATTAGAAATGGAGTTAGCAGATGGCGACTGGGCTGTCTATCTGACCTCTTTAGGCAATAGGAGAGAAAGGGGCTTCCTGATTTCTCGGGGTGGCTAGTTTTCCTGGCTGCCTGACACTATTTCTCAGTTGTGTGGCGCGCTTCTGTAAAATGCTGAGTCCTGAGGCCACCCCCTCAGCAAGGTTTGGGAGTGAGACCTAGCCTTGTTTCTAACGTGCTGCCCCAGGTGATTCTGCTGCAGGCTCATTTCTCAGGGTGACAAATTTGAACAGGGCTCAAAAGTTATGGGTCACAAAAAGGAAGCCAAGAGGTTATCCAGGGTGCCTTTTCCTTCATAGGACGAGGAGGCTCATGGAGGTCAAAGGACGGCCCCGGGTCACACAGTTGAATAATTTTAGGGGTGGCAAGAACTGAACAATTGCTTATTTGCAAAACATGCCACGATGCAAATTATTCGTTTTACTAACATACATAGCATTTCCAAAAATAACCGAGCAAGGCAATAACTTTCTGTTTAACAGACAGGCAGCAGATAGCTACATAATTCCGACCTCTCATAACTGATGTACCTTGGGTGTTTTCTAATTCCCTCCCTCCCTCCCTTTCTTTCTTTCTTTCTTTTTTTTTCTATTTTTGGGGACTCATTGAGGGTACAAGATGTGTTACACACTGAGACCCCACCTTGCTCCCTCCTTCCCTCTCTCTGCTCTCCCCTTTCCCCACCCCACGGTGACGTTGTCATTAATTGTCCTCATATCAAAATTGAATACATAGGATTCATGCTTCTCCATTCTTGTGATGCTTTGCTAAGAATAATGTGTTCCACTTCCATCCAGGTTAATACAAAAGTGGTACAGCCTCCATTTTTTAAATGGCTGAATAGTATTCCGTGGTATACATGTACCACAGCTTGTTAATCCATTCCTGGGTTGGGGGGCATTTAGGCTGTTTCCACATTTTGGCGATTGTAAATTGAGCTGCAATAAAACTCACAGTGCAAGTGTCCTTATGATAAAAGGTTTTTTTTTTTTTTTCCTTCTGGATAGCTGCCCACTAATGGGACTGCAGGATCAAATGGGAGGTCTAGCTTAAATTCTTGGAGGGTTCTCTACTTCCTTCCAAAAATGTTGTATTAGTTTGCAGTCCCACCAGCAGTATAAAAGTGTTCCTTTCTCTCCACATCCATGCCAGCATCTACAGTTTTGAGATTTTGTGATACAGCTCATTCTCACTGGGGTTAGATGATATCTCAGGGTGGTTTTGATTTATTTGCATTTCTCTAATAATTAAGGATAATGAGCATTTTTTCATATGTCTGCTAACCATTCATCTGTCTTCTTGAGAGAAGGTTCTTCCTTTTTCTAATTACCTTGTGTTGTGTTCTCGTTTTCTTTCTCTTTCTCAATATTTTATTATCTCTTATGGGTTTTTATGGGTCAGCATTTCAGGAAGGACTGAGGTGGGTAGTTCAGTATTAAGGACTGTCTTTAAAAAAAAAACAACCCACACATTTCTTGACATATAACTCACATGTATACTTTCCCCATTTTAAAGTGTACAATTCAAAGGTTTTTAGCGTATCCATACATTGAGCGAGTTGTGTGAATTGTGTGAAATGACTGAGTCATATGGTCATATGGTAACTGCGTTCAACATTTTGAAGAACTGCCAGATTATTTTCCAAAGCACGTTTTCATCGGTGGCATCTGAAGGTTCCATTTGCTCCACATCCTCACCAGTGCTGCCTAGTGTCTACATTTCCATTATTTCTATCTGTGTTGTTTTGCCTGGGCTGCTGCAACCGGGACCAAAGATGAGTGGCTTAAACAAAAGCAATCTGTCGCATCACAGTTCTGTAGGCTAGAAGTCTGAGATCAAGGCGCCAGCAGGGTTGTGCCCCTCTGACGATGCCAGGGAATTATCTGTTCTTGGCCTTTCTCCTGGCTTGTGGAAGCATAACTCCAACTTTCCTATGACGTTCTTCCTGTGCACATGTCTGTGTCCAAAAATTTCCCCTTTTTATAAGGATATAGGTCATGTTAGATTAGAGGTGGCCATGGTCTGAATGTGTTCCCCCATTCTTGTGTAAAGATTTATTCACCAAGGTGGTTATGTTAAGAGGTGGAGCCTATAGAAGGTGACTCACAGGGGTTAGAGACCCTATGAGAGAGGTGTGGGGAGTCCGTCCTCCTCTTCTGCAATGTGGAGACACAGAAGGCATCGTCCATGGGGAACGGCCCTCACCAAACATAGAGTCTGCTGGGGCCTTTTTCTTGGACTTCCAGCCTACAGAGTGGTGAGAAATAAATTTCTATCATTTATAAACTACCCAGTCTAAGGTATTTTATTATAGCAGCCTGAATAAACCAAGATAGGACCCTCCTTATTTCAGTATAACCTCCCCTTCACTAATTATATTTGCAATGATCTTATTTCCAAATAAGGTCACATTCTGAGGTACCTGGGGTTAGGACTTTAGCATATGAATTTGGGAAGACACATTTCATATGAGTAGATTTGAACAGGTATTTCTTTCTTTCTTTTTTTTTGAGAGAGCCTCAAGCTGTCCCCCTGGGTAGAGTGCTGTGGCATCACAGCTCACAGCAACCTCAACTCCTGGGCTCAAGCGAGTCTCTTGCCTCCACCTCCCAAGTAGCTGAGACCACAGGCACCCACCACAACGCTTGGCTATTTTTTGGTTACAGCTGTCATTATTGTTTGGCGGGCCCGGGCTGGATTCGAACCCGCCATCTTAGGTGTATGTGGCTGGCGCCTTAGCCACTTGAGCCACAGGCGCTGAACCTGTTTGTGTATTTTTATTGGAGAAATGTCAATTTGAATCTTCTGTTCATTTAAAAATTGGATTATTTGTCTTCTCGTTGAATTTTAGAAGGTCTTTATATATTCTAGATATAAGACCTTTATTAGGCATATGATCTGCAAAGATTTTGTCCTATTCTGTGGGTAATCTTTTCACTTTCTTGATAACATCCTTTGATGTACAAAAGATTCTAATTTTGAAGAAATCTAATTTACCTATTTTATCTTTTATTGCTTATGCTTTTGCAGTCATACCTAAGGTATCAACACCAAATACAAGGTCACTAAGTTTTACTTTTTTTTTTTTTTTTTGAGACGGAGCCTCAAGCTATCCCCCTGGGTAGAGTGCCATGGCATCACAGCTCATAGCAACCTCCAAATCCTGGGCTCAAGCGAGTCTCCTGCCTCCGCCTCCCAAGTAGCTGGGACCACAGGCACCCGCCACAAGGCCTGGCCATTTTTTGGTTGCAGCCATCATTGTTGTTTGGTGGGCCTGGGCTGGGGATTTGAACCCACCACCTTAGGTGTACGTGGCTGGCGCCTTAGCCGATTGAGTCACAGGCTCTGAGCCTCTAAGTTTTACTTTTATATTTATTCTCAGAGTTTTAAATTTTAACATTTTGTTTAGTTCTCTGGTCCATTTTCAGATAATTTTTGTATATGGTATGAGGTAGGAGTCCAGCTTTTTTCATTTATATGTGTATGTTCAGTTGTCTCAGTATCATGTGTTGGAAAGATTGTTCTTTCTTTCATTGAGTTGTTTTGGCATGCTTGTCAGAAATGCATTAAACATAATGTAAGAATTCTTTTCCCAACTCTCAGTATTCTCCCATTGATCTATATTGCTGTCCTTATGCCACACTGTCTTGATTACTGAAGCTTTGTAGAATGTTTTGAAATTAAGAAGTGGGCTCAGCTCAGCGCCTGTAGCTCAACCAGCTAAGGCGCCAGCCACATACACCTAAGGTGGCGGGTTTGAATCTAGCCCAGATCCGCCAAACAACAATGACAGCTGCAACCAAAAAAATATCTGGGCGTTGTGGAGGGCTCCTGTGGTCCCAGCTACTTGGGAGGCTGAGGCAGGAGACTCGCTTGAGCCCAGGAGTTGGAGGTTGCTGTGAGCTGTAATGCCACAGCACTCTACCCAGGGGACAGCTTGAGGCTCTGTCTAAAAAAAAAAAAAAAAAAAAGAAGTGGGCTCGGTGCCTGTGGTTCAAGTGGCTAAGGCGCCAGCCACATACACCTAAGGTGCTGGGTTTGAATCCAGCCTGGGCCCGCCAAATAACAATGATAGCTGCAACCAAAAAAAAAAAAAATAGCCAGGCATTGTGGTGGGTGCCTGTGGTCCCAGCTACTTGGGAGGTGGAGGCAAGAGACTCGCTTGAACCCAGGAGTTGGAGGTTGCTGTGAGCTGTGATGCCACAGCACTCTACCCAGGGGGATAGCTTGAGGCTCTGTCTCAAAAAAAAAAAAAAAGAAGTGTTTCAGGCCTCTCTGGAAAGCCAAGCCAATTTAAATGTTAATAGGGATTGCATTGAATCTGAAGATAATTCGGGGAATTTTTCCATTTTAACAGTAAGTCTTCTGATCCTGTGAAGGCTGAGCCAATGCCATTTTAATGACAGCCACCACCACCATCTTAGGCCCAATGAGTCATCATAACGTCCCCCGCCCATCCCAAAGATAGCACCATCCCATGGGGGAAACCTATACCCAATCACTAGCTAATGCCTAACCTGCAATCTGCCCATGCCCCTAACAACCAATCAAGATTGTACCCATACTTTACCCCTCCCCTTCTTGTTTTCTGTACCCTATAAAAACTGATTGCACCTCCGGGGTGGGGCTCTTCCTGGGTGTGCTCACCAGGAGAGTCCAGCCCCGGGCTTGAATAAAGCTTGCCTTGTGATCTTTGCATGGGAGTGTGTCTCCGACTAACTCTTGGGGGATTGGGAAAAATCCAGGCACAACAATCCATGAAATGGAAATCTTTACATTTATTCAGATCTTTTTAAATTTCTTTCAACAATACTTTGTAGTTTTTCATATACAAACCTTATACTTAATTTTGTTAAATTTATACACAAATATTTTATTGCTATTAGTGAAATTGTAATGGAATTGTTTTCTTAATTTTGTTTTCAGATTGTTAAGTGTTAGTATGTAGAAATACAATGATTTTTGTATACTGATCTTATGTCTTGCAACCCTATTAGACTTGTTATGAACTCAGATAGCATTTTAATAGATTCCTTACCTGTGGTATAATAAAAAAAAAATTTGATCTTGACCCCTAGTTCCTGGCACAGAGTTCCAAAACCCTTGGAGTATCCTGAGTGAAAGGAGTTATTTTGTTCTTCCTAAATATACCTGAGTTTATGCTAATAAGGTGACTCTTGGTGGGCCCTCAGAATTTCAAGGAAAGGGCTGGCCAAAAATGATTAGGCAGTTGCATCTTTCAGGGTGAGTTTTGTTCCTGGATGGAGCATGGATGCGCCAGGCCCCCACCTACTTACCTTGTCCTATGCATCTCAACCCACTGTGGATCAAAAATATTTGGAGAAAAGAATAAAAATACAACAATAAAAATAATATAAATAAAAAATATGTAGTATAACAAATATTTACACAGCATTTACATTATATTAAGTATTATAAGTACTCTAGAGATGATTTCAAGTAGATGGGGAGAATATGCATAGGTTATATGCAAATACTAGGCCATTTTACATAGGGAACTTGAATATCAGTAGATTTGAGTTTTAGGGAAGGGCTTGGTCCTAGAACCAATCCCCTGCAGATAGTGAGGGGCAATAGTACTTCATAACCTGTGGAGTGTTGCTCAAAAGATTGGTAGTTTTTAAAGTTCCCCAGGTGACTACAATATACAGCCAATTTAAAAGCCACTAATATAGGTAGATGTTGAGGGTCCTCAGCTGCGGCTCACGAGGAGTTAGAAGGGTGGGGAGGCAGGCAGATCTTTATAGATTGTACATAGTTTTTTCTTTTTGAAAATCTCACCCAAGGATTGTCCGTCAAACTGCTAGACTGAGATTGATACATTTCTATGCTCATGTGCCAGTTCTCTAAATTGATTGTACTATTACCTTACATCTCATACTCTGCTTATTTTGAATAAGTGATACCTTTCCACTAGACCACAAGCTATAATTTCTAACAGTGTTATTTGCATTTCAAATCCAGAGGATTCCAGCAGAAATTTTAGCGTACATAGGTGTTCTTATTGTTGAGGATGGTCTAGAGAAGGTTTTTTTTAGAGGGAATAAGAGATTCTTAGAGAGATATTATTCTCAGGAAGGAAATTAGGGGTGTCAACAGAAAAGGAGCCATACACTGTAAAATAATTTAAAGAGGTTTATTTTGAGCCAAATTCGAAGATCAGGACCTGGAGCCACACTTGAGAAGCCTTGAGCAAGTAGACTTGCTGTAGTTAGTTACAGTTTGGTCTTACACATTTCAGGAGACAAGAATTACAGGCAAAGTTGTTGGGTTTCAAGACTGCTGCTTATCTCTTAAAATGTCCAAATTTCAGGCACCTGTTTTGGTCATCAGTTCTTGGAGTGCTCTTGGTCAAAAACTGACCAGATGCCCCAAAGAAAGGCAAGCATAAAACAGAGGTTATTAAGGAAGAGAAAGGTAGGTTTTCAGAGTAAGAGTAAGATATGTCCACCATAAATAGGAACCAGCCCCTATTGCTGCAAGAAAGAAAAAGCAAGGAGGCTAGGGTTATGGCCTGAGGTTCTCATTTATACCACCTGGGCTCCCTACCTCATCGTTCATAGGTCACCTTGGAACCGGAGTCTTGCTGTCATGTGAACCTACTGAAAGCACATATAGCGAGAATAAGATGGAGTTTGTCAGCTTAGGGCAGACATGACAGCTGGTCTGGCCTGTTTAGGTCCTGCCTCACCTTCATCCCCCTGTCTCCCATTCTTACTGTTTTGTAAATTTAGCTCCCACCCTGGACATACCTATTTTGAGTGGTTTAGGTGGATTGATTTAGGAGATTAACTTTTGAATTGAAATGTTATTTTGGGTCATCAGTTATATTGATTATTGTTTACTATGGGTCAGGGGTTCTGCCAATTATTGTTTAAGATAAGGGTCAACATGGTCTTCACTTTGCACTTAAATGTATAAAACTATAATTTGGAAATGGAAGAACAGAACAGGCTTGGAGAGGCTACTCTCATTGTCCTCCAGAATCCCAGTCTTCTGACAAAGTTTGGTGGACCTATCCCCCTCTCTGCATATTGGATAATGGTGACAGGTGGCCAGACTCTTTCACCTGGTAATACTCTCACAGGCCTCTCAGAGAGTCCACTGGAGGGCGGGGGGAGGTGTGGACCACATGATAATTAGTCTTTTTTTTTTTTTTTTTTTTGCGACAGAGCCTCAAGCTGTCACCCTAGGTAGAGTGCGATGGCATCACAGCTCACGGCAACCTCCAACTCCTGGGCTCAAGCGAGTCTCCTGCCTCCGCCTCCCAAGTAGCTGAGACCACAGGCACCCGCCACAAGGCCCGGCCATTTTTTGGTTGCAGCCATCATCGTTGTTTGGTGGGCCCGGGCTGGGGATTCAAACCCGCCACCTTAGGTGTACGTGGTTGGCGCCTTAGCCGATTGAGCCACAGGCGCCCAGCGGTACTTCTAGGTTCTTAATAGGTGATGTTATCTGTGGAGAAAATTAAGAATCTTTATAACTACCAGTATGCCCTTTAGAGTAGTAATTAGAAGCAAACAAGGGGACAGTGACTAACTATTATCAAGCAAATGAGGGGATAGTAGCTGATTATTATCATTATTTTAGCTAAGCCTGTTCCTTTGCAGAGTTTTGGGACCTTTACTCTAGTTCTTGCTTATACCCCTTCATCGATTGGTAAGGGGGGGTCCCATGAACATCCCAACTTAAATGGCCAAAATATATGTGCAGGAAAATTACAGAAGAATTAACAAATATGAGATGTTCACTAAAATTTTTTTTAAATTCAAATTTGAACAGAATTTTAAAAAATTCCTAAAGCTTTCAGATTGTGAAAAATGAAAAGATTGATAATCTCTATTCTAGTGATGGTGGCCTTATTCACAGCTGATGGGAGGGTCCAACCTGTCCACACTAGCACCATGCGGAGAGTGTTCTTTCCTACGTTTGTTGAAACTGTAAAGTCTATGCACCAATACTTCTAAGGAACTAATAGATATGCATACAAGGATGTTTGTGACAGCAGAGTTTCTTAGTAGGGGACTACAGACAACATTGAAGTTCATTAGAAAGGAGTTGGTTGAATAAATTATGGTACATCCAACAATAGGATCCTCATTCAAAACTATATTTGAAATACATTTACAGAATATGATGATTATAAACACAGATGCTTACACAGGCATTTAAAGTTATCCAATGGTTAGTTCACTTTCTCTGTATTATTTTAATGCTTTTTCTATATTCACATATAATCAACAAAACAAGGAAATAGGTGATTCTGAGCCATTTGTCCCTGGTCCAGCTCATCAGATTCCTATTGAAGCTGAAAGAGTTGTTTCACTAACGTTGTGTGATGTTCCAGCACCAGAAGCTCCTTCTCATAATAGCATAAGGTTAGGTGGAGAGAGGTGCCCTCCTCTGCTTTGCCACAGCTCAGACCATAAGTCTGACCCTTTAAAGGAGACACAGATACTGACCAGGAGAGGGTGATGTGATGAAGAAGCAGTTGGGGTTCCTGGTGGGAAGGCAGATGTGTCTGGCAGAGGATAAGTAAGGTAGTGTAAACAGCATTCATGATCAGAAGGAGACCTGGCAGAAGGAACTCCTGATAGCTAACTGGACACTCTGCAGAGTCTCAGATAGACATGTGTTTCAGAAATCACAAGGGGGTAAATTTGGGGTAACATGCTCTTTAAAAATGCACATAATTGGGTGGTGCCTATGGCTCAGTGGGTAGGGCACCAGCCCCAAATACTGAGGGTGACGGATCCGAATCCAGCCCCGGCCAGCTAAAACAGCAGTGGCAACTGCAACAAAAATGCCAGGTATTGTGGCGGGCACCTGTAGTCCCAGCTACTCAGGGAGGCTGAGGCAAGAGAATTGCCCTAGCCCAAGAGCTGGAGGTTGCTGTGAGCTGTGACGCCACAGTACTCTACCTAGGACAACAAAGTGAGACTCACAAAAAAATAGACATAATTGTAGGCAGGTGTTGTGGCATATGCCTGTATTCCCAGCTACTTGGGAGGCTGAGGCAAGAGGATCACTTGAGCCTAGGAGTTTGAGGTTGCTGTGAGCTATGACAGCACAGCACTCTAGCCTGGGCAACAGAGTAAGACTGTCTCAAAAAGCAATAACAACAAAAAAAAAACCACATAATTTTTTTCTTAATAAACCTTATTATGTGTATTTACTGTATACAATGTGCTTTTAGGAGATAGATACAGATAGTGGAAAGGACACTGTAGTGAAGCAAATTAACAGATCATCATCTCACAGAATCACCTTGTTTTTGTTTGTTTTTGTGGCAAGAGCCACAAAAATCTACTGACGTAGCATGAATTTCATATAGGGGGCAATTTTATCGCCCATAGTCCTCACCTCATTAGAGCTCCATGCTTGATCATCCTAGGTTATCTGCTACTTTGTATCCTCTGACCTATAATCTCTCCATTCCCCCCTCCAACTATTTTGTTCTCCATCTTTGTATAACTGGATATTTTTTAGACTCCATGCGTAAGTGAAATCATGCAGTATTTTGCTACATCTGACTTACTGCACTTAGAATAATGTCCTCTGGGCTCATCCACATTGTGCTGAATGGTAGAATCTCATTCTTTTAAATGTTCCGTTGAACATACATACCACACTTGGCTTTATCCATTTGTTCGTCAAGGGACACTTAGGCTGTTTCCATATCTTGGCTATTGTGAATAATGCTGCAATGAATGTGGGAAGTTTGGCCCCATTTGTACACACTACAGGCAGGAAATTCAAGTTATAGATAATTATGTAGCTAAAAAAATGGACTTTTAAAAATTTATGTATCAGTCAACAAATTTATAACAACTTCTATTTTTCTAATTAATAAAATGTATTATTTACAATACAAAAAATTATCAAAACTCATCAGTCTTCCAGAGTTCTCCCACATCTCTCCGAACTCCATCTCTGATTCCTGACCTGGAACACAAACTGTCAAGGGCCGAAGCAAGTTGTAGATAGACTATGATTCAGACAATGCCAAGGTCAACCCAGGAGCTAACCCTCAATCTAGTCCAAGTCTACTCATATGATCATAACCTTCTTTTGAAATAAACAAAAAGTTGGAAGCATCCACTTCCTCTAGTTTCCCCAATCTCCTCTCCCCAGTATGTCTAAATTTCTATCATCCACACTATCAGTGGAGCCAGGAGGTTTAGTCACTATTTCCTATTTCTGTGCCCTTACAAACTGTAATGACTTCCAGTCCAGGAGGCCAAATCTGGCTTCTCCTGCCTGTGCTTGAAAAGAGTAACTTCTGTGAACAGTGCTCGAGACAAACTAGTCCCTGACCTTGGGAGCGACTGCCTTCTCCCTGGGTGGAGAGCCGCTTCTCAGGGAGGAGAAGGCACAGATCCTGAGAGGGCCCAAGTCAGAAACCGAGACAACACACAGGAGGGGGGTAGAGCAGGTTAAAATAGAAAAGAGAAAATATGAAGGATGGAGGGAGAAAAGCAAAAAAGAGAAGGAAAAAAATGAAACAGAAGTGTAGGGGCAAACGGGATAATCTTTGTGGCATCCTGGCACATCATATTATCCCCACTTTCAAACCCCGCCAATTGGAATTTCTCCCCTGTAGCCAATATTTAAGAGCTAAGTCTCAGCCTGTGGTTTTCAATATTCTCCCAAATTGCTGTTACTAGTTTTCTAAGTCAGCTACATGGCTGCAAGCACTTCTAATGCACTTTTATTATTGAAGAAGAAATACACATAGTATGTATGTCATGGAAAAGAACAAAATACTGACAAACAAAACAACTAAAATATCTCCTTACTAGCCAAGAGTACACACCTTCTAGGGTATTCTGCGGTATATAGTAGAACCTGCATAGTCGACCGCCTCCTTACCTGGACCACCTCCTAATCCTGAAAGGCCCCACGTATAATTGTCAGTATAGTCCGCCTAGTTCCTTATGTTGACCACCTCCATATGTTGACCAGTTTGTTACAGTCCCCGTGGGGTGGACAACTTACAGAGGTTCTACTGTATTTTGAATGGTAGCAGTTTCCCCTTTATGTGACTATGTTACTATCTTTTAATTTTTATTTATTTATGTATTTATATATTTGTTTATTTCTTTTTTCTGTTTTTTTTTTTTTTTTTTTGAGACAGAGTCTTAAGCTGTCACCCCAGGTAGTGTGCCATGGTGTCATAGCTCATAGCAACCTCCAACTCTTGGGCTCAAGCCATTCTCTTGCCTCAATTTTTCTATTTTTAGTAGAGACAGGATCTTGCTTTTTGCTCAGGCTGGTCTCCAACCTGTGAGCTCAAGCAATCCAACTGCTTCAGCCTCCCAGAGTGCTAGGATTACAGGCAGGAGCCACTTTGCCCAGCCTTATTTGTGTATTTCTTTGAGACAGGGACCCACGATCTTGCTCAGGCTGGATTTGAACACAAGCAATCCTCCTGCCTCAGTCTCCTAGAGTAGCTGGGACTACAGGCATGTGCCACCACAACTAGCTCACTATCTTTTTTTTTGGCCAGGGCCGGGTTTGAACCTGCCACCTCTAATACATGGGGCTGGCCCCCTACTCCTTTGAGCCACAGGCACTGCCCAAGCTCACTATGTTTTTAAAAAGAGCAGCCCAGGGCCCTCCAGATTGGCCCACCATCTGGGTGTGTCTGATCGCTTTCACCTGATGTCATTGACCTCATTTCCCTATTGTCTGAAATAACTGTAAAATGGAAGTAATATTTTTAGGTATTTTTAAAAACTTTTTTATTGAAATAAAAGTCATGTACCATAAATCCACCATTTCAACCGTTTATAAGTATATAATTTAGTGGTTTTTAGTATATTCACACTAAAAAGCTATCATCACTATCAGTTCCATAATGATTCCATCACCAGAAAAAAACCTTCTGGTACCTTCCTTGCGCCAACGTTTGGCAACACTGATTTAACTTCCTGTTTCCATGGATTTGCCTATTCTGGAAACTCCATATAAATGAAATCATATAACATTTGGTTCTTTATATATACTTCTTTCACTTAGCATAGTATTTTCTTTTTTTTTTTTTTTTTGAGGCAGAGCCTCAAGCTGTCCCCCTGGGTAGAGTGCTGTGGCATCACAGCTCACAGCAACCTCCAACTCCTGGGCTCAAGTGATCTCCTGACTCAGCCCTCCAAGTAGCTGGGACCACAGGCACCCACCACAATGCCCCGCTATTTTTTGGTTGCAGCCATCATTGTTGTTTGGCGGGCAGGCTGGATTCGAACCTGCCACCTTAGGTATAAGTGACTGGCTCCTTAGCCATTTGAGCCACAGGTGCCGAGCCAGCATAGTATTTTCAAGGTTTATTCATGTTGTGTCATGTATCAAAACTTTACTAGTTTTTATGACTGAATGATATTCTATTGTACCACATTGTTTTATCCATTCATCTATTGATGGACATTCTGTTGCTTCCACTTTTTTGCTATTATGAATAATGCTGCTATGAATATTCCTATACATGTTTTTATGTGGACGTAGGTTTTCAATTCTCTTACAGTAGTTCTCAACCTGTGG
The DNA here is from genome assembly GCA_963574575.1 of Galagoides demidoff. Taxonomy (NCBI): domain Eukaryota; kingdom Metazoa; phylum Chordata; class Mammalia; order Primates; family Galagidae; genus Galagoides; species Galagoides demidoff. The sequence continues at coordinate 2,682 of CAUYQV010059155.1, read as the reverse complement.
GTCACGACCCCTTTGGGGATCGAATGACCCTTTCACAGGGGTTGCCTAAGACCATCCTGCATATCAGAATTTACATAACAATTCATAACAGTAGAAAATTACAGTTATGAAGTAGCAATGAAAATAATCTTATGGTTGGGGGTCACCACAACATGAACTGTATTAAAGGGTTGCGGCATTAAGAAGGTTGAGAACCACTGCTCTAGAATATATACTAGGAGTGGAATTTCTGGGTCATCTGAGAACTCTAACTTTTTGAGGAGCTGCCAAACTTCTCTACGGTAGCGGCACTATTTTACATTCCCACCAGTAGTGTGTGAGCATTCTAATTCCTCCACATCCTCACCAATATTTATTATTTTCTTTTTTAAAAAATCATATTCTAGCGAGTGTCAAGTGGTATCTCATTGTGATTTTGGTCGACATTTCCCTAGTGACTAATGATGTTGCATGTCTTTTTGTGTGCTTATTGTCCATTTGTAGATCTTTAAAGATATTTGAGTCTTTTTGCTCATTTTTAAATTGGATCATTTCTTTATATGTTCTGAATACAAGATCCTTATCAGCTATATTATTCGCAAACATTTTCTATCATTCTCTGGGTTTTCCTTCACTTCCTTGATAGTGACCTTAGAGGCGAAAAACATTTTAACTTTGATGAGGTCTCATTTATGCATTTTTTTCTTTTGCCATCACTTGTGTTTTTGGTGTTATATTTAAGAAACCATCGTCCAATCCAAATTTCTGAAGATTTATACCTGTGCTTCCTTCTAAGGGTTTTATAGTATTGGCATAAGAGCTAAGTCTTTGGTATACTTTGAAGTCTTTGATTGACTTTGAATTAATTTTTGTCTACCCTGTGAGAAAGAGTTCCAAGTTCATTCTTTTGCATGTGGACATCCATTTGTTCTGGTACCATTTGTTAAACTTGTGTATTCTAATTACATATTTTTGCCCACAGTATAGCACAGGTGATGTTAAACATTCCATTTTGAATCCCATCAAAAGATATTATCTTGGCTCAGGACCCGTAGCACAGTAGCTATGGCGCCAGCTGCATACACAAGGTTGGCGGGTTCAAAACTGGCCTGGGCCAGCTAAACAACGTTGACAACTGCAACAAAAAATAGCTGGGCATTGTGGCGGGCACCTGTAGTCCCAGCTACTTGGGAGGCTGAGGCAAGAGAATCGCTTAAGCCCAAGAGTTTGAGGTTGCTGTGAGCTGTGATGTCACAGGACACTACTGAGGGCAACATGGTGGGACTCTCAAAAAAAAAAAAGATATTATCTTGGTGAACCACCATTAGAAATACTAAACTTAGCTATTCATTCAGTGTGATGACCACCAGATCCCTCCTTTGTTCAGTGACATGTTCCTTTGTGGCTAGGAAGTAATTGGTGTAGTGTTAATCTGGCACTATAAAAATACTGAGTTATTAGTAGAGTTTGGATGTTGAGATTTGATCCCCAGTGTTGGAGGTGGGGCCTGGTGGGAGGTGTTGTACCCTGGGGGCAGGTCCCTCTTGAATGGCTTGGTGTTCTCCCTTCAGTAATGAGAAAGTTCTCCCCTAATCAGTTCATGTGAGACCCTGTAGCTTACAGGAGCCTGGCATCCCCTCCTCTCTCTCTTGCTCTCTCTCACCAGGTGACTCACCTGCTCCCCCTTCACCTTCTGCCTTGATTGGAGGCTCCCTAAACCCCTCACCCGAAGCAAATGCTGGCATGATACTTCTTGTCCAGTTTGCAGAACTGAAATCCAGATAAACCTCTTTTCTTTATAAACTACCCAGCCTCAGGTATTTCTTTATAGCAGCATAAAACAGACTCACACAGTTATCAACTATTCCCTTAACTGTTTGACAAGTAATTTGACTGCTTGTTATCAACATCAAATAATTATCTATTGTCTAGTCTATAAGGTGGGGGAGATTAGTTACAATCATTTCAAAGTTCGCTTTTAGCTCTAATATTATTTTATTCTGTTAATGTTAACTACTTGAATTGAGCCATATTCTGTTTTCTTCTGCAGGAGTAAAGCAAAACTATTACTTCCCATGGCTAAGGGAGTGATCCTGTAACTTCAGAAGTGGGCGGCAATCCCTTGAGGAGTGATATTTTAAGGAGATGTACTATTCTTTCTCTACCATTTGTTTCATCCTTCTTTTATTTTATTATGGCTACTCAGGAGGCTAATATGATAGCAGGCTCAGTAAGAGGGTTTCCTATCTTAATGTTGTAGCACTAAACATTTGTGACACCAAGTATAACCTCTGGAGAACTGTGACTAGCTGCTATGTATATTATATACATAATATATATACTTATATTTATAATACAGAGGGTACCAAAAAAAGTCTACACATTTTAAGAAAGGAAAAATTATATTAAAATTATAATACCTAAGTCAGATTTGACTTCTGCAATTATAAGAAATACAAAACGATATAGAAGATAATAAATGTTATTCAGTATATAATGTTATAATTTTAATACTTATTTATTTATTTATTTATTTATTTATTTTTTTTTTTTGAGACAGAGCCTCAAGCTATCCCCCTGGGTAGAGTGCCATGGCTTCACAGCCCACAGCAACCTCCAACTCCTGGGCTCAAGCAAGTCTCCTGCCTCAGCCTCCCAAGTAGCTGGGACCACAGGCGCCCGCCACAATGCCCACCTGTTTTT
>CAUYQV010059154.1:0-34726 GCA_963574575.1 Galagoides demidoff | reverse complement strand
TTTTTGGGGTCGCAGCTCGCCTCAGGAAGGTTGAAGTGTGCTCCTCAATCTTCTCTCTTGGCTCTGCTCCAAACCATCAGCTAAGTAGCTAAACTTCTGTCCTTTCAGCCTCCTTCTGGACGGGAGCTTCTGTAAAAAGCTGGCTACAGTCCACCATCTTGGCTCCGCCCCCCTGCTCAACATTTTTAAATGAAACTTTTTTTAGTGGAAAATTGAAACAAGTAGGAAAAAATAAGGTAATACAAGTCCACATAGCTCTCAGCCAGTTAAACAACAATCATCTCAAGACCATTATTTTTAAAATTTTTAATTTTTATGGATACATAATAGTTGTAGATATCTGCATGAGATATTTGATGTAAGCATATAATATGCATGTGATATCTGATGTAAGCATATAATATACAATGATCAAATCAGGGTACATGGAGTATCAATAACCTTAAAAGTTTGCCATTTCTTTGTCTTAGGAACATTTTTTCAGTTACATTCTTCTAATTATTTTGAAATATAACAAAATAATTTATTATTTTTGTTATTTAACAAAACATTGTTCGCTATAGTTGCTCTTTAATACTACCCAAAACTGGATCATATGCCTTCTACCTAACTGCATTTCTGTACTTCATTAACCAGCCTTCTTCCTCTTCCCCTCCCCACCACCTTTCCCAGTCTCTGATCACCATGATTCTACTCTCTATCTCCATAAGATCAACTTTTTAGCTTCCACAATATTTGCCTTTCTGTGCCTGTCTTATTCCACTCGATATATTGTCCTCTAGTTCATCCATGTTGTTTTGAGGGACAAGATTTTATTCTTTATTATGGTAAAATAATAAAAATATCGTTGTGTACACATACATGCTGTGTACAAATCAAAACCAGGGAAGTACAAATCAAAACCACAATGATATCTCACCATAGTAAAATTGGATAAAAGGACAACAGATAAAGGATGCTGATGAGGATGTGGTGAAGGGTGAATGCTTTTATACTTTGGTGGGATTGTAAATTAGTATAGCCATATGGAAACCAGTATGTAGATTTCTTAAAGAACTAAATAGAGAACTGCCATATGATCCAACAATCTCACTACTGGGTATATATCCAAAAGAGTGCAAATAAGTATATCAAGGAGATATCTGCATTTCCATATTTATTACAGCTCCATTAATACTAGCCACACTATGGATCATTTCAGTGTCCGTCACTGAAGGAATGAATAAAGAAGACCAATCATTTTTAATTTCTCCTCCTACTTGTTACCCTAGACCACTTTATTTTTAAGCAAATCTCAGCTGTTACATCATTTCATCTGTTTTATCAATATATCCTCCAAAAATTTAGACCTCTTTTTCTTCTAAAAATTATCACAGTGAAATAATCACATCTTTAAATATTAATATTTTCTTAACACCCTTCACTATGAAGTCATTGTTGACATTTCTAAATGCCTTATACTTTTATTTATTATTTTACTTTAATTTTTTATTTCAAAAAATGTATGAAGCACCAGAAAGAAATGAATGGCTTCAGATTTGTCAATATGCTACACATTGTCATTTTAATATTAGTGTACGTTTAGTCCCACAGTTTATAAGAAATGTCAATTGCTCAGTCATTTGCTTTGAGAAAGCTGTTGAAAAACTTTCTTTTTCCCCCCTAACAATATCACTTTTCCATTGCTAGAAGATGTTACAGATGAGTAGAATTTGTATTGCTTCAGAATCTATGATTTGAAGCTACCATGATAAATCACTGAAGCATGTAATTACAAGAATGAAGACAGAAGACAGGAATACAAAGGGAAAATCAGCACAAACATTGCATCATATTGAATCACAGCATCGCAGCAAAGACAGGATTAACTTTGTTCTTCTGCGTACAAAGTGCTCACCTTTGTATTTCCATTGTTATTATTTTCTAAGAATGAGGTAATAATTTAACCTCTGAGAATTTAGGCCCTGTAAAAATGGAACGTCTGATATCTTATTTCTTTTTTTTTCCTGTTTTTTTCTTTAAGGAGACCTTAAAATGTTGTCTTAAGGAAATCATTGTATGCATTTTAATAAACTTGAAGTTATGTATCAGTTTTATAAATGATGGCTAAAAATATAAATAAATGAGTGCTAAACAACTTTAAAAATTCTTTAAAATTTATTTTGCACAAGAAAATTCCTCAGTTGGATAGTTATTTGTCTTGAGATCATTCATTCCAATGATCTTAAGAAATAGAGTTCTAGATTCTAAAACATGAAAAATTTCTATTTCTGATAATTTCTAAAAAAACAAATTGCTGCTTCTAATATCCTTAAGTAAGACATTAAGCTCAGAGACTATTTATTGAACATCTACTAAATGGAAAAAATTATGATAATTTCTAGAAGGTACATGAGAGTACCTTTGGAAGCTCCCCATCTAGTGGTGATAAAAAGTATATGCAGAAGGACTCATGTTTTTAATGGCAGTTGCAGACGTAGACACCAAGGTTTCAAAAAAGAAAAAGAAAGAAAGAAAGAAAGAAAAAGAAAAAGAAAATCTCAGTGTTGCAATTATATGAGAAAAAAACCTTTTTGGTATTTGTGTAATTGAGTTTTAATGTTCATATTGTTTAAAAGTATAAACGTCTTCATAAAATAAACTGTTATATCTTGCCTTCTTTCATGAAAATGTATGTTGAATATGAAAGTACATTTTAAACTTTAAAAGTGGACTTACTTCCCAATGTTCACAATCTTGATTTCTTTGTGAATATTTACAACCTTTTAATGTTGATTTAACACAGTATTATCTAGGTAAAAAAAATAGCAAGGGCTAATGTCATTTTGTTATTTTATCCAATGATTCTCTGAAACATCTCTCTGTCTGTCTGTCTCTCTCTCTCTGCTTCCCTTTCTCCCTTTCATATACCACACATAAGCACACAACACACATCAGAAAGATCAAAGACTTATGAGAGCATCATAGAAACCCCAGGAGATTGGGAACATTGTCTTACAAATAAACTCAGAGAGGAGGAAATATTTTTAAGATCTGCAAGTAATTTTTTTTTTCCTTTTCTCTCCTTTTTTGACTTTTGGGCTCTTTATGTTCCAGCTTATGATCCTGAATCATGTCACAGGCATTTTTTGTTACATAGCAATAAAAACTTTCTTTTGTATTCTACAAAATCTCATACTAAAAACAAGAGGACTTATGGGAAAACAAAGTTAAGAGCAGATCCCTCAGAATTTGTATAATGTAACCAGGACCCCAAGCAATGTAATATTACACCAATAAATATATAAGCACAGTTAAGAAGACATGTTAAATTTCTAATCAGTAAATACTTACAACAATCAAGTATGATTTTCTCTTTAAAATAAAATGATAGTAGCTCATTGAAGGGTATGGAAGAGTTGAGGCTGATTTGCACATAAAACTGTCAGATCATGGCTCGGCGCCTGTGGCTCAACCGGCTAAGGCACCAGCCACGTACACCTAAGGTGGCGGGTTCGAATCCCCAGCCTGGGCCCGCCAAACAACAATGATGGCTGCAAACAAAAAATGGCCGGGTGTTGTGGGAGGAGCCTGTGGTCCCAGCTACTTGGGAGGCAGACACAGGAGACTCGCTTGAGCCCAGGAGTTGGAGGTTGTTATGAGCTGTGATGCCATGGCACTCTACCCAGGGGGATAGCTTGAGGCTCCGTCTCAAAAAAAAAAAAAAACAAAAACCTGTCAGATCAGATAATCCATTTGTGTATGCTTCTTGTCTGGATATCTAATTACACTGAAACTTTTCACTTTGCTTTTCATAGATTTTGATAGATATCGAGCATTTCCTAGCAGTTGGACCCTGCTTGGTACTTGTCTATGTCATTTTTTTGGTTAGTTTGACTTTTGTAACTGAGGTGTGGTCTGTGTTTAAATCAGATGAACTCTTTAGAAAGTAAGTTTAATGCTGGTATTCTACTTCATTTAAAAGAAGCAAGGGAAGATTCCTTTTCCTCCCCTGTAATAAAAATTAGTATTTTTATTTTTTTCCATAGTGTAAAAAATCAAAGTATTTAATACATTTACAGAGATAGCAAATTATACACTCTCCTGATTTTAGCATTCACTTTGTCAGGAAAGCGTCCCGGCTCTGGAGTCGTTGCTTGCTGTTAGATAGTAAACACAGTATGTTTGTATCCTGATATACTTGTCCCATGTCTCACTTTATGTCATGAACATCTATAATCAGAGAGGCATGAAGTTAGTAGCAGATTATAGATGAATAATTTTAAGACTATTAAGCACCATGGCAATTATCAGCAAAGCTCCTACAAGAGGCAAAGAAGCGTAGTTTACTTCAGTGACCTGTAGACTTTGGGAGACAATGGAAATAGGGTTTTTGAATTACTGAAATATTTTTCTTTCTATTCTTTTTCAATGTGCAAGTGTGCATATAAGAAGGTATTATCAGCATTCTGCATTGCCATGCTGACAAGCGTCTGCACAAAACAACTGCAGCACAAACAAATGGCTGGGCACAGTTAAGTGGAGTTAATCTATATTATCCTTGTAAATTGCTGTGGCTCCATAATGCTTCAGTCCTGTGAATAATTCTGACTGATTATTTTTTTCTTCCTTGGCCTTGGATAAACAGAGACAAGCATTGTTTTGCTAATCCAGGATACTAGACAAGTTCTTCAGGCTGATGTGTTTGTATTATTATCTTTAGTGTAACGATAGATTTTACTCATTTAACATTTTAATTATATCTTTGAAAAGAAGAAAGCAATTTTGGACTTAAAATGAAAATCTGATTCCCTTCTACTCTCCAATCTGCTAAAATGATGCTTTGTCAAAGAAAGAGCCCATATGGTTCGCAATGATCTCCCCACTTACACAGCTCATATTCAAAGGCTGTCCAGTCCAAATGCTGAAATCATTTTCATTGTGTTCGTAGTTAAGGGTTTCACTGGTTTCTTCAGTAGCCTGTTCCAACACTAATGGTCTGCCATCTAAGGAAAGTTTTTCTTACTTTCCAAGGTAGCTCTTGGCCTTTTTGAGTTAATATTAAGGTTTTTATATTCCACCATTCAATTCTGTGACATTCCTTTTCTGAGAGTTTTAAATACTTTCATATTGGCTACTTTTCTTTTAAGGCAATACTGAAATGGTCGTAACCTTTTACTACCTTAACAATTCTTTATAAAGTTTGAGTTTTAGAGAAATAATCAAGCAATATCGAGAGCTCAAAATGCACTGTTAAGTCGTCTCTTTTTATTACATCTCTTCAGTTGTCAAATGTTGCAAAATGTACTGTGAATTAAAACTTAGGATAAAATGAAGGTGGCAAAGCACCTCAAATATTCACTAAGGGACATTTAAAAATTTCACTCTCCAGAATCTTTTATTTTTTAATGTCTGAATTAATTTGCATTTCAGAAGTTTCCTGTTGAGAAGCAGAAAAGAGTAACGCACTTTACTATCTTGCTTCACAATGTCTCCACCTGCCAGAGCATTCTTACCACTATAAAAATTTTGCCTTGACATTATTTATCTGCAAAGTTTAAAAACATCGAACCTTCCCTTGACCTTACGTTTCATTGCGGTTACTGCCCCATTTCTCTGTTCCCTTTCAGAGAAACTCTGAAGGAATTGCCTTTACACATTTCTCCACATTCCATTTTCTCCTCAGTCTGTTTAAATTAGGCCTCCCTGCCCTCTTCTTCCACGGAAAATTCTCCCCAGTGACCTGTAACCGGCCAAAATGAACTGCCAATTACTTGTCCTCTTCTCACTTGGCAACTTTGCAATTTTGACAGTTTGACCATTCTCAACTTCTGGAAATATATAATTTCATCTCTAGACTTATTTTCTTTCTACTTTATTGGAGCTTCCACTGGCTGCTACTTTTCTATTAGGACTTTAAATTTTAAAATAGTCCAGCACTTTTTCTTTGGTTCTTTTATTTTCTGTATTTATGTTCTCTTACCCAATTTTATGGCTTCAAATAGTATCTATATGCTGATGTCTCTCAGGTTTGTATCTTCTGCATGAAAATTGACCTTTCTATCTCAAGATTTTCATTTAATTAAAACTGAAACATTAATTTTTTCTTTTTCTTTTGGAGACAGTCTCACTCATTCACCCTGGGTAGGGGGCTGTGGCATCATAGCTCATAGCAACCTCAAGCTCTTGGGCTTGAGCTATCCTCTTGCCGCAGTCTCCTGAGTAGCCGGGACTACAGGTGCCCACCACAACACCACGCTAGGTTTTCTATTTTTAATTTTTAATTTTTTCCTAATTTTTCTGTTTTTGGTAGAGACAGGGTCTTGCTTTGCTCAGGCTGGTCTCGAACTCCTGAACTCAGGAGATAACACCCGTGTTGGCCTCCAAAGGATTACAGGCATGAGCCAGTGCTCCCGGCCTGAATATTACATTTTGAAAGCAGAATACTTAATTGTCAAAACTCAAACCCAGGTACTCCATTTCCATCTTCCACCCAGTCTTCTTTCCTGTCTCTTCACAGCTCACACCTACTTTATCAGAAAGCTTGTTTGGTTTCTGTCTTCAATATGCAGCTCAAATTTGACCATATCTCTTAGTGTCCACTGCTACAGTGCAAAGACAAGCAACATTATCTGCACTTAGGTTGCTACAAACATCTACTGTTTGAGATCCTGACTTCATGCTTAGCTTCCAGAATCCATCCACAACTCAGCAGCCAGAGGGGTCTTTTTAGAACAAAAATCAGTCTTCTGTTTGAAACACTTCACTAACATTAGTGAAACACTAGTGTCCCAACATTCTTAGCATAAAATTTAAATTTGGGGTCAATCTTACCTTGACCTAAAATACTCAGAATGGTCTTATATTTGTAGGACTCTGAATATGACAGGAATTCCATTTCTTTTTTTTTATTATTAAATAATAGCTGTGTACATTAATGCAATCATGGGGTACAGTGTGGTGTTTTCATATACAACTTGAAATATTTTTATCAAACTGGTTAACATAGCCTTTGTGTAATGACTAGCCTCTTAGTTATTGTGTTAAGATGTTTGTATTGTACTCTTTATTTCTCTGGAACCCTCCTTTCTTCCTTGTTTTAAGCCCAGGTGATAATGCTATGACAATATCAAATGACGTGTGCATTTTTGGGTGGGTGGTGTGTGTCTTCTTCACTCTTCTCTGCTTTTCCTCTACCCCTCCCTCACACAGATACTTTTATTCAAGCAAGTAGGCCATTCTGTATTCATTAATGAAAGGGAAGAATAGGGACTAGCTAAAATGAGAGATACCCCTAACCCAATCAGACTAGGAAAGAGTCCAAAGTAGAATGGGGAGGAGAGATTGAGGTAAAAGTTGAAGTAGATATTAGTGGGGTTTGTTTCAATGGGTTACATGGGAGTCTATTTCTTCTGGTTACAAATGAGTACCCTGCCTTTGACTATCCTGAGACTTTCTTCAGTTCCTATCTATCTTAAAGCATATATAGTGCAATGTCTTCTGCAAAGACAAAACAGCAGGGCCTAAATAGCAAGTGTGCTAGGGGTGGTCATGAAGGAGGATGGTAAAGTATACAAGCTGTATCTCTACTTGGGAAGCTAAATGAAAGAAATGGTGAGTCTCCCTTAGGGGATAAGGCATTTTCACCTCCATAATATATGGATACTTATTTAGAATGCTATTAATTTATAAATATGGTTGCGACTTAGGTGCCTTTATTTAACACAGAAACATTCCTGTACTAGAGTCAAGAATAACTCTTCACCTTTTAGTACCATTAAAGAGTACCAATATTAAAAAAAAAAGAAGAAGGATAAACTTTCATGTCAATAAAGATTGAACCACCCATATTATGTGGGTAGAGGAATACCTGCCAACAGCAATCTGTCTCATATATAACATATGAACATCTGCCAGGGCATTGGCATAAATAGTGTTTTTCAAAAACTAGACAAGAGGCAGGACCAGGGAAACTAATCTACAGCCCAACTCCTCTTTCTGTAGAATTACCCTTCTCAAAAGCTGTCCTACTAACTTGACAGAGAACTCCTGAAATTGAATTACTTTAGCCTTTTCATGGAAGAAAATGAAGATATTCAATGTCCTCCCAGAGAGGGGCCCTCATGTAGAGGGTATTTTCTTGGGAAAATTAGTTTTACATGACTAGGACAAAACAGCAAGGCAATTATTTATCCTACAATGAATGTAGCAGGTAGTACTCTCCTATCATCACGTAAGAGGCTTTTGAATCATGACTAAGATATACAGCTAATATGATGCAAATATTGGTCTGATAAAAATTGAAGGTTGAAATGTCAACCGTTGCAAGTATTTGCAAATTTCTAGGATGCCTGGAAATCTGGGAGAAAGAGGATGAGGTCAAGTGGCCAGTTATGCTTAGATGATATCTACCTTAGCTCTAGCTGCCATAACCAAATACCATAGACTGAGTGGCATAGGCAAAAGAAATCTATTTTCTCATGGTTATGGAAGCTGGAAGTCTGTGAGCAGAATGGCAGCATGGTTGGTTTCTATGAAGGGCTCCCCTTTTGGATTGCAAATTGTCACATTCATGCTGTACTCACATGAGTTCCTCTTTCTGCAAGTATGGATTAAGATGGAGGGGAGGGAGAAAGAGATTGAGAATTCAGGTACCCTATTCTTATAAGAGCACTCATTCTATCATGAGGCCCCTACCATCATGACCTTATCTAATCCTAACTACCTCCCAAATACCATCATGTTTAGAATTTAAACATGAATTTGGGAGGATGCAAACATTTAAGTGCATAACGATGACCAGTGGGATCATAAGAGTGGGTACAGGACAGCTCTATTTTCTCATCATGCTAGGGAAAGGGAAGTGGGGCCGTGGGGCATAGGATAAATGGAACCAGCTTGGGTGGTACCTGCACTGAGGCACACTGCCAGGGGTGTGGGGGTCAGGGAGATTCAATGTATCCTTGAAGAGTGTCTGTACTACATCTTCTTGGGAATGTCTTTCTAGAATTACCTCTCTCTCTCCATTATCCACTCATATATTTCACTTGTGTTATCCACTCCGAGGTTTCTGTTGAGAGAAGACAAATTCTTTAAGATGCTAACAGAGCTCTAAGCATATCTAAATATTGACCCTTATTATAGTGTGTGGGATTTTGTGCATTTGTCATCACTTATCTGTAAGTTGCTTTTAGGCAAAGAATATTTATTCATATTTTTTGCCCCTAGTTAGCCTAGTTCCCTGAATATATTAGTCTAATACTAGTTGAATTATCCCTGTATAGGCAGGACTCTGACCAAGCTGTGGTACATTACTGTCCACCTTGTATGTTGAGATGTTTTCTTAGTTTTTTGTTAGTTTCTATTTCTATTTTTCCTCCTCTTCATCCTGAACTATACAAGGTCTGACAATTAAAGTTTGAAACTCATCCCGGAAAATGTGTTGTATACCTTATTGTTGAATATCACTATGGTCATTTTTGAAGTGTTCCCCTTGAGAGGCGATGCACCAAGCCTAGCAACCAGTCCACCCTTCAAAGCAATTTGGAACCTTCTTTCTGAAATGACCACCAGAGGATCTATCATTGTACAAGATCTGACAATTAAATTCCCCAACTAACAACCTGTGCTTACCTTGGCAGCACTGTACAAACAACTCAGTAGGATTTCATAACCTTGGTATATTAGTGTCTCACTCTGTTATTGTGTAAGTATGTCAGTGTCTTGCTGGGTAGCATTCATTATTGTAGTTGCATGTTTTCCTGTGCTATACAATGATAGCTCTGATGGTCATTTTAGAAAAAGAGTTCCAAAATTGCATTAAAGAGACTAGGCACTGGTGTCAGTGCATAATTTCCCCAGTGGAGTACCTTAAAGATGACCATAGTAATTAATATTCAGCAATTGAGGGTATGCAGCAGTTTTCCTAGAGTGAGTTCATGAACTTAATTGTCAGACCTAGTATTTATAGGGGAATAAGCAGAGATGAGAAAACTCAATCAAGATCACAATTCTAAATCCTCAGGCAATTATGGTTATAGAGATTTTGCTATTTCAAAAGAAATATCATACAATAAGTATTCTTTGTCCATAGTAAAAGTATATGCAAAAATAGTCTTGATGCCAGCATTTATCACTAAAAATTACTGTAATTAGAAATAATCTCCAGAGAGCTATATTCTCAGTGAACTGAATTATAATAAATGGATTTCAAGTTGAAATCCCTCACATTTCTGAAATGTTATTTTAAATTATTAATTATTTTATATACTGAATGGCAATTCCACCCTCTTAAAACTTGTACTATGTATTATATTTTTATATACTAGGATCATATACATTCAGACATATTAACATCTTCATCACACACACAAATACACACACACAGAGCACACTTTCATTAAATGTGTCTGTTAAGAAGCGGATGCCAATGTAAGCATGCAAATAAATCTTGAACATCTTCATTTACCATTTACACTTTTCAGCAAGTATTTTGATGTTAGCAATGAGCACAAATGTTGCTGACACTGGTACCTAGAATGGTATTTTATTTTTAATTTTAGAAAGAATTTTTGTCTACTCTTTGTAAGTCACAGAGAGTAACTGGCTGTTGGACCAAGTGGATTGCGTGATATTGGAGTGCATAATATCACCTCTCTCCTTGGTGATGAGCAATGCCCAGAACCAAGAATTCCTAATTTCCCACCAGCAACTTATGCCCAACTGGGTTCTAAGGATGACCTATTAATAACCCTGCAGGCAAACTGCACAGTTAGTTAAACACAGTATTGGCCACAAGTCCCTGCCAGCACTGCAGCCTGATGAGATAGACTGGACCATGGGTGGGCAGTGAGGATATCTTTTGTCTCTTCTGGGTAAGGTTTAACTCAGACAGAGCACTAACCTAATGTTTCTTGCCTCCTAATTTAATATTGCCTTCTGGATTTTAATCCTTTCATTGTGAGAGGAAAAATCTAGCGTAGCTGGTGTGAACCTCATTTATGCACTTAGTCTTTGAGGAAAACCTAAACTCAAATTTGATTTTGTGTACTTATTTTCCTAAATGTTGGAAACACAATTTTTCTGTCAATTTTCTGTCACCCAGATGTGGCATCTAAAGTTCCAAGGGGTATATATAGTCTTGGGTTGAGATGATTTAATCCTTAAACTTCTCAGATGCACGGACTGATTCTCAGTACCAATTCATGCCACTTCAGTGTATGTGGGGAATATCCCTCTGTTGGTCGACATCAGTCTGAAGGAAAGTAGGTGCTAATGCCCAGAGCTTCTCATCTCTTCCATGGTACTCATGTGTGCCATTCTATAATTTCTGTTTCCAGGGCCCACGAGGCACAGGAAGATCACAAGACAGGACTGTATGTCTGTTCTTACCTACGTTGATGTAATGCAGAGACCAATTCTCCTTCAGGAATTTTTAATCTCAGGCCCGAAACAGGCAAGAGATGTGTTCAGAAGTTTTCTTTGCTCTTTCTAAATGTATTAGGGTTTTATTCCTACTTCCTTCCCCCAGATTTCATCCCATGAAGAAGGCAGAACCCAGGGATTCTTACCAAGGATCCCTCAGGAGCAGCAGTTTCTTGCTTTCATTCCAAAATTCTGCCCACAATTTTGAAATAGAGCCTTTTGAGCCTCGACATGGTAGTTACTGATTCATTTTCTTTTACATCCTATATTTGTTGATACAGTCAGGACTAAACAAATGCCTTCATCATCTTTTTTTTTTTTTTTTTTCAGTTTTGGCTGGGGCCGGGCTTGAACCCGCCACCCCCATACATGTGGCCGGCGCCCTACTCCTTGAGCCACAGGCACTGCCCGCCTTCATCATCTTGCAGAAGAGCAAGAGTGGTCTGTTAGAAACTTTGGTTAATATTTCAAAATGCATGTAGAAGGAGAGGAAATAGAATAGAATAAAATGAAAAAAGCAAAGGATATGGCAGATTACAGAAAAGTCATGTCTCTCTCAGCCTTCCCTTCTCCACACAACAAAACTACTTCCACTCATAGTCTAACTTGTTCTAACAATATTAGAACAGTGGCAGAAAGGAACGAATTACAAAGAAAGATCCATGAAAAACAAAGTGAATATACCACTGTGAAGGAGAAAATTATCAAAGATCAGTTTCATGTATTCCATGTTTTGTTTCCACTAAAATACCTTTCCCAATTAGCAAAGCTTTATAATAAAAAACTTTCTTGAAAGTAGAATGATAGTGGACCAGGAAAGTAAATCCAATTTTCCCCTACAGTTTAGGGTGCATTGTATAACCGGTAAGGTCAAAGGGTACTTTCTGACAATTTCATAAGCACTAAAATGTCTAGATTTTCTGAATCTGATGGTTTTATCCATTTCTTTTCCTTTATACTGAAAAGACTACAAGATGGAGAAAATAAAAATTAGTTTTGTGTCTTTCACTGTGTAAGATACAATAAAAATATCTCCTTAATTTGGTCCCATAACCTGCTAAGACATTTATTATGTTTAACTTACTTTAAAAATAGCTTCTTCTAGACTGACCTCTCTAGTTTTTTAACTTTAGGAGAACTTGTGCAATTTTCTTCTGAGTTTGCATTCTCTGATCTGTATAATGAAGAAATAATGGAAAAAATGTTATATGTTTTGTGCAAATGGTTAGCTGCAGACTTAGCTGAATTCACTACCTAATCAATAGTGGCCATTTTGACTTTTATTAATTGTGCTTATATCTCTGAAATCCCCCGCCCCTTTTTTTTTTGTGATCCTTCTTACTTTCTCTACTCCCTATGTGCTGGTATTTTTTACGAATCCTTTTTTGATACCTTTTGCTAACTTCCTGACAAATGGCTCAGGTCCATACCAACAGCCCAGGCATTTTTCTCTCTTTCAGAGGCTTAAATACAATTGCTTTTGGTTAGTTTTACTAAATGCCCGGCAATCACTCCAAGCTTACTTGCCTTGTTATGCATTAAGATTTGTGGAAACTCCTTTTGTCTTCAGGATCCAATGTGCTATTGAATGATGCCACACTTCCCTTCAAGTTTCTCTTTGTTGTTTCCTTCCTAAAAGTCTATTCCGGTATAGTGGTATTCCAGAATAGCTCCATTGATTTTCTGTCCCTTCTCTGTTATTCTCTTAATTCTGCCTTCTCCTGTGTGGCTCACACTGTATAGTCCACCAAGTCCTCATATTCCACGTCACGAGCATCTTCATCCCCACACTTGTTTTAGTCAGAACTTTCTTATCTGTTACTTGCTCTATTGCACCCATCTTGACACCCATCTAGGTCCCTGGTCTTAGAAAGACAACCTCTTAGTCCATTCAGGCCGCCATAATAAAATACCATAAACCAAGTATTTTGAAAACAACCGATGCTTGTTTCTCTCAGACTTGAAGGCTGAGAAGTCCAGAACCCAGGTGCTAGGAGATTTGGCATCTGGTGAGGACGTGCTTTCTGATTCATACATAAGCACCTTTTTGCAATGTTCTCACATAGCGGGAGGAGCAAGTGAGCTCTCTGGGGTCTCTATTATAGTGAGAGTGACCTAATCACCTCCAAAGGCTGCACTCCTAATGGCCTCATATGAGTGAGTAGTTTTCAACATATAAATTTGAAGGTGCACACAAACATTCAGTCCACAGCAAGTGTGCTCATTGTCCCCCTGAAAATCCTTGATGGTTTTACAGAACAAAATCAAACTCTGGCTTTTCATGATTAGGTCCAGTTAAATTGCTGGCTTCTCAGTTACCAGGGTGCCTGCAAAAATGCCACCACGTACTGTATGCTCGATCTCTTGAAAATCCACACAGTGTACAGTTTCATACTCCGTTCTTCCTCCTAATTCTCTTTTCTTGCTTCATCTGTCTGTCTAACACTTACATCGCTGCTCCTCCTGAATCTGCTACAGGTGTTTCTTCCTTGAAGTATGTCCCAATCAGTTCTTTTCATTGGCGAGGGACCTCTGTTACTAGCATTCCCTTCTTAGTGCTCCCCCTGTATCCAGACAGATGCTCCTCCATGGCGCCTATGAGTGGACCTTTGGCTCTGCCTCTTTGAGTAGCAGTAATTGATAACAGGAATAGGCCCAGATTGATTGGAAGGTCCGGATTGGCCTGCACCACCAATGGAAGACTTTATCTTTTTGCCAGAGAAAAATTGGCCTCATATATTTTAGGACTTTGAAACTGAGAAAAGATTTCTCTGAGGATAGCTCAGAAATAATTTTTCTTACTTTTAAGAGAGAGATGGGGAGAACCGGATTCCCTATCTCACTGAATGTGAAAGGGGATGGATGCTGCTGGCAACAATCTAAGGACAAAGTAGCCACACAGGAGAAGGCAGAAGGAAGAGAATAACAAAGAGAGGACAGAAAATCAATTGAACTATTCAGGAATACCACTGTACCCTCTAGACTTGTAGTTGTGTGAACCAACATTCTATGTTATTGTAAACGCAGTTTGATTTTGGCTGCTTTGGAATGAAAGTAACCAGAGAAACACTGAAATAATCTGCTTTTATTATTAAGATAAAGCTTATAGTATTTTCACCTTATTTTGAATAAATGAAACTAAAATTTAGAAGATCCATAAATTGTTTTTAATATTTCTGAGGGCATGTTTTTACTTAAACAGTAACTTCTTAAAGGCACGAAAATGTCTATAGTCTAATGGAGAAAAACCATCAAAAGGAGAAAATTCCAGCAGAATGCTCTTTCTGGACCCCTTTGTTAAAATTCAGTATCAGCTTCATTTTATAGTCTAGTTACTGTATAAAACATAGATAATTTTCACACAGTGGTTTCTATTTATATTGGTAGAATTACAGATATTTGTCACATAATTAGGAGTTTCATATATGTTTAATTCATTAAGCATATTCTTCATGCCATCAACCTGATTTCAATAATTTTTGCCATTTCATTATTATTGCAAAACAATTTTATCTTCAGTTACGAACTTTGTAACTATCATATAAACATACATACTAATGTTAGATTATTTTCTTTAACTAGAATGAAATTTCAAAAATTTCTTTGGCTTGGCGCCTGTGGCTCAAGTGGCTAAGGCACCAACCATATACACATAAGGTGGTGGGTTCAAATCCAGCCTGTGCCCACCAAACAACAATGATGGCTGCAACCAAAAAATAGCTGGGCATTGTGGCGGGCGCCTGTGGTCCCAGCTACTTGGGAGGCTGAGGCAGGAGACTCGCTTGAGCCCAGGAGTTGGAGGTTGCTGACCTGTGATGCCACGGCACTCTACCCAGGGGGAAAGCTTGAGGTTCTGTCTCAAAAAAAAAAAAAAAGATTTCTTTGATACAATTAATTGGTTAAAAAAAATTACTGATTTTTTAAATTAAGTAGATTTTCCATTTGAAGCGTCTAGTTACTCGGATATAAAATTTGTATTGTCTCAATGTTATGTTCATTTTCTGCTAATGAAGCCAAAGCCATCCCGTTAATAGTGATTCTTTTGTACTTGCATAAGCAAATGAGCAAAATTAACTTAAAAAGCTATCATTTGATCTAAACGAAAGTTCTATTTCATGGGGTGCTATTAAATATGAATTCTTCATCTGTACTTAAATTCTCACCTCAAGAGATAATTTTCTTAAAATATTCACTTATCTCACCATTAGATGCTAACTCTTTTTCAGTAAATTTTGTCCTCATGAGATCTGTGATAATCACTAACACCCAGCCATCCCCATCCCACACCCCTAGTGTATATTAAATACATTAAAAGATGACAAAAAATTTGGGAAAACTACATATTAATTTCCAACTTTCTTTATAAATAAAACATTGTATTTATTAACAATGAAGCATGTACTTTCTAGGCTCACTGTGATATTAAAAGTTTATTGCAAAGTATGTGTTAATGAACAATAAAATAAATTTTAGGTTTTAACCACAAAATACATAACAAAACATCTGTAGCAAGATATACAGTCTGTGGCATGTAAAATCTAAAACATAACTGCTCAGCATTTCTCACAAACATGACAAATGGCACACTGATCCCCCCAAGAAGAAATGTGGCAATTTTGTACACATCACAGGGTTGGCATGGTCAATGGTTCACCACATAGCTGAGGTCAGTGGCAATAAATACTCCTGTCTCCCTATTGAAGACCAGAGGGTTTTAGCTTTTCCTAGCTTTTTAGGCCAAAGAGCACACATTATCAGTCATTCTTGAAAGAGAAGTAATAGCTATGCTTAACCCGGAGTAAATCAAGAACACAGACCTTAATTATGTCTTTCAGGCTTTCCTATTTGTGTTACACTTAGGACTCTGTTACCATACATACATTCCACATCATTTGATAAGACAGTGGAAAAACCTGGATATTGAAAATGGCCCATCAAGGACATTGGGGAAATAAATGATTAGCATCCTGGTCTCCAATTTGTATTTTCTTTTAAGTGGGGGCAGGCATCCCCAAGAGAGGAAAAAGTTGACCCTGTTACATCTCCTTGGAAACATGGTAATGTGGTCCTACTGGCAAACATAATAATGCTTCTTGCTGGGTAGGCCTTATCTCTCAATGCTTTTAGCAGGATGTGCCTTATCTATCTAGAATTGCTCATAGTAAACAAACCTGGAAACTGTAGTTTTATAGGGAACGGCTTCCTGAGAAATGTCACAGGACATATGTAATTATATAAGGATGAATGGAAATATTTCCTGACCAAAATGGCTCCTTCTGTGCATGTGACGCACCTTTGCACATGACCTAGAGACGGATATGTGCACCCAGAATGCCTCTTGCTTGTAGCATGACAGGACCTGGAGCACTGCGTTGGAGGACCTGAACGCTTCCTTCATGCCAGTGACTTACAATTGCTAGTATTCTGAAAACTATTAGCAAATCTTTATGCTAGGTAAAATCTTATATTTATATGAGTCTTCCTCGAAAATCAGTTCTCTTAAATTTCACTAGATTTAGGGGATACACATTTTTTTTAACTTGGATAAACTGTACAATGATGAAGTAGGGCTTTTAGTTTACCTGTCACCAGAATAGTCTATACTGCACCTGATAGGTAATTTTTGATCACTCATTTCCATCCTGACGTCCACCTTCTAAGTCTCTAATGTCCTTATACTGTACAACCATGTGTTCTTTCAATTAGATCCTACTTATAAATGATAACCTACGGTAGTTGTTTCTCCATTCCTAAGATACTTATGATAAGGGTTTCCAGTTTCATCCAAGCAGCTGCAAAACCATTATTCCATTCTTTTTATGGCTGAGAGGTATTCCACAGTATATATCTCCCACATTTTCTTCACCTACCCATCAGCTGATGGACACTTACATTGATTTCATATCTTTGCAACTGTGAATTGTGTTGCAATAAATATTTGTGTGCACGTGTCTTTTAGTTATAATGACTTACTTTTCTTGGGTAGCTATCAAGTAGTGGGATTGCTAGATAAAATAAAAGGATTACTTTTGGTTCTTTGAGTAATGTACATATCATTTAACACCAACTTCTATTGTTTTTTGACTTTAAAGAATGGCAATTCTGACAGGGGTAAGTTGGTATCTCTTTGTAGTTTTAATTTGCATTTCCACAATGATTAATGATGATGTTCACCATTTTTTTCATATGTTTGTTGGACATTTGTGCCTCTTCTTTTTACAAATGCCTATTTACATTGTTACTCCACTTTTTAATTGAGTAACTTTTTTAAAATTTATTTTTCCTAGATAATTTATTTTCATTCTCTGTATATTCTGGATATTAGTCTTTCATTGGATGTATGGTTTATGAGTAAATTTTCTCCTATTGTAGGTTGGTTATTTACTCTGGGGATTATTTCTTTTTCTATGCAGAAGCTTTTTAATTAAGTCTCATCTATTTATTTTTGTATTTGTTTGGGGGCCCTTAGTCATAGTTCTTTGCCCATGCCAATGTGAGAGGGCTTTTTCTAAGTTTCCTGTAAGATTTTTTATGGTGTCTAGTCATTTAAGTCTTTAATCCATCTTGAGTTAATTTTTGTGTGTGGTGGAAAATTCTTTGTATCATCATGACATCCCAGGTTATTTTGTTAATAATCACATAAATGCTTGCTGATTTTAAATATTTAAAATGGAAAATATGGAACAAGGTCTAGCCTGGACAGAACTTTGGGGATGCAGGTATAAAACAGAATTTTAGCCCCTGCATATAGCTGGTCAATTGTAGTGCTCTATGAAAGTCTGATCTTTTGGACAGAAATCTGCCACCTGGCAGCCTTGACAATAGACATTCTGCCATTCTGTTGCTTGGTATTGTTCAGAATGGGGCTTTCCTCTTTCTGGAACTCTAGCTGTCTATTTGCAAGAAAAAAAAAAGCTGTATTTCCTGCTGGTTAGCAAAATTTGTTGAGCAATTGTCTGGTATTGGTCTCATTTTTCATTGATGTTAAAAGTGCCTATTATAACTTTTAAGTAGGTTATGAATCCAGTTTGGTGAATATCAAGGCAGTTTTTCTTCTCAGTAAAATAAAATGGAATTGAGTAGAATAGAATAGATAAAACAGAACAAAACAAAAGAAATGAAAAAATCTGATAGAGGGCTAATATCCAGAATCTATAAAGAACTCAAACAAATTAGCAAGAGGGACAAAAAAACCCATTAAAAAGTGGGAAAAAAAAAAACATTGATAGAAGTTTTTAAAAAGAAAATCAACAAATGGCCAATAAATGTATGAGAAAATGCTTAGCACTTCTAATCATCAAGGAAATGCAGATTAAAGCCACTATGAGATATCACCTTATCCTCGTCAGAATAGCTATTATTAGAAACCCAGCAGACTAGAGATGCTGTTATAGATGCGGAGAGAAAAGAATGCTGATCCACAGTTGGGGGGACTACATGTTAGTACAATCTATATGGAAAAACGATGTGGAGATTTCAGAAAGAAAAACAAAAAAACTCACCATTCAATCCAGCAATTCCACTCCCGGGTATCTAGCCAAAGGAAGAGAATTTTACCAAAAAGACATCTGAACTCAAATATTTATTGCAGACAATTCACAAATGCCAGGAGGTGGAATCAGCCTAAGTGCCCATCAATTCATGAGTGAATTAAGAAAATATGGCATATACATACACTATGGAGTACTACTCAGCCATGAAAATATATGAAATAATGTCATATTTGTAGTAACTTGGATGGAACTGGAGGCCATTAGTCTAAATGAAATATCTCAAGAAAGAAAAAACAAACATCATATCTACTCTCTAATAGTTGGGAGCTAATTAATGGGTACACAGGGGCACAAAGAGATGTAAAGGTATTTGGAAATAAAGAAGTGGAGAGGAGGTAGAGGGGTGTGTATAAACCTACTCATAAGGTACAATAAACACCCTTCAGAGAGTGGGCACACACTAACAACCCTGAATTAAGCACTGTAAAAGATGTTCATGTAACAAAAGTATTGTGCCCTTCAATACTTTGAAATTTAAAAAACAAAGAAATAAAAGGAAAAAAATCAGTTATTTGTGTGTATGTGTCAATGTGATAGTGCCATAATATGAAATATGTTTAAAACTGGTCAAGGCAAAAATTGTGGAACAGCACGAAATTAATTATGAGATAGTATGCTAGCATTTATAACCAATTTTTGTTAAGAATGCCTTTCTTGGTAACTTAAGTACCATAATTTTGCCTGGTATGGAATCTGATAAATGTTTTAAGAAGGTAGAGATTGCAAGGTTGACACAAAACTTTGGGAGTTGAAATTTATATCCTAAATTGAGCAATGAGGATTCATGATTAATTTAACTAGCAAAAGTGCAACATTTTATTTCATATAAAAGTCATCATAAAATTACGTTAAGGTTTTTGAATATCAAAGATTTATTAAATAACAGTTCAGCTGAGTACAAATGAATCATTTACGTGTGCGATAAATTTTCTATAGCATATACTTGGGTGTTTAATTAAGAGAACAGTACTTTATAAAATGCAAATGTTTATTTTGTAAAACATCAGATATTTGGGGGGAAACCTGATTTATTTACTTGAATGATGACAAACACAAGAAGGCCGACTGCTCAGTGTGCAAACAACAGCACAAAGAAGAACAAACCCATTAAATGGATGGAATAGGGAAGAAGAAAGTAAAACGATCCATTTTAAGTTTTGATTTTGACCCAAAGCTCCAAGTTGTGCACTTTGTACTTTCCATAAATGCCATTGCATTTCAATGCAACACAATAAATTATTAAAACTTTTATCAATAATTATGGCCAGTGTATTAAAATTTTTCAAAGTATAAAACTTAAGAGATATTTATTCCATCAGTCCATGAAGACAAGTCTTTCCCCAAACCAGGGTAGCAGACAACTTTCTTTTTTTTTCTTTTTTTTTTTTTTTTAATTTTATTGAATGGTACCTATGTCCATTAATGCCCTTCTGGGGTACAGTGTGGGGTTTTCACATGCAATCTGAAATACTTCCATCAAACTGATCAACACAGCCTTCATGTCATTTTCTCAGTTTCCCTTATTTCTTGATTTCTTCCAAGACAGACAACATATGCCATTTGTTTTCTTGACCAATATGAAATCTGTATTCAACTCTATGATAATTTCTTGCCAAAAAGAAAAATATTAACTTAGCAACCAAATTGGTTGTTAATTAAATAAACTACCTGTATCCTCTATCTGTAACAACTAAATCCTGTCACATCTTGGCTAGGCCCTACAGTTCAGCCCTTTGTTCACACTGTTCCCTATTCTAAAGGAAACAATATGTGTGTCTAAATATTTTCAATCCTTTGTAAAACACTGCTAGAAATTATTACGTGCTATTTGTTATTGTCATAGACAAACACTGATCATTTAAGGAGGCAAAGGAAATGGCTTTGGAGAATTGGTGGTCTTTGTTGCCATACCTATGAAGTATTTGCTTAGCTAAATTCTCTTTTGAACATAGCCTATAAATGCATCACTATTTTTCTGTCAAGGTTTTTTTATTTTTTTCCTTTTTCTAGATTCTGAAAATTTTTAAAGATCACTGTTCCCTAGACTTTTCTAAAAGCAGAAAAAAAAAAAGGTAATATCATTGCCTTTATTCTCAGCCTGAAAATAAATGTTAAAGTTTTAGACCAAGATTACACTTAAATTGTTTAAGATGATTTTGATACCTGATGTAATTTCTGTGTATCTTGTTTTAATATCTGTCAATCAGTCTTCAATAGATTCTAAAAAATCTTAGGTGAGCATTAGTCTTTGAACTGAGCAAACAGCGGGCTACATAATTCTAAACCTTTAGACGAGTTACTCATAGTAAGATCCTGTGTCTTCAAATGTAACAAAGATAATTTTTTTCAAAGTTCAATAGAGTCAGTTTTTAAATTACTGGCACTAAGAAATTGAATAACCTTATGTAAGAATCTCAAGTTATATCATTTTTTAAAGTACTGTATAACCATTTGTTGAAATGGATGACCTATTCAAAAATTCATGTCTGGGAGAAACTAAAGAGAAATTCATTAGCAAAGGAGAAAGGGAACATGTTGTGAACAGGGGGCTATTGAGAGAGAGAGAGAAAAAAAAATGCTCAGGCACATGCAAAGTTTTCCCAGTATTCCCTACAGCATTTCTTGGTGTCACTGAGAATAGCTATGTTTAGCTTATAAATTTTGAACTAAAGAGAAAATACTCTATTTGCTTACAATCAGATCATGGTTTTTCAGGCAATAGAGAAGAATAGTTATTTACTCTGATTGCAGATAAATCTGGCTTCAATTCTGAGAGGCTGCTTAATCCCTCACACCTACATTTCTTCTATGTAGAATCAAGATCATACTTTCTAATTCATAATCTGTTAGAGAATAAAATGAAATGTCATTTTAAAAAGGCTTACTATGATTAGGCGCCTAATATAACACAGGACATGAGTTTTAATGAATAATCTGGTCCCTGTATCTATCAATATAAATAAGCAAGCTGGAAAAAATACATAAGAATAGAATAACTGCCTATGTGAATACCAACATAGGTAGAGGTGATTATACAATGAGACCAAGTGTTAATAAAAAGAGATGAATTCTAGAATGACAATGAAAAATCTTCATGGACACTCTTCACAGTGAAATAGTATCACTGGTGAACATTTCTTTTTCAGTACAATAATTTAAAATCTTAAGAGCATACAGCAAATGAAGCAATATTTATTCAAGAGAATCTACTAACTTTTGATAGGAAGAGAAAGAGTTGGCAGTATTTGAACCATGACCCACCCCTTTTCTTCTTCCTCATAACTCAAATGTTACGAAAGTTCTACCCCATGTGCAGTAAGAGCACAGGGTTCCCTCTCCCCTCTACATGTTAAATAAAAACTACATTATATCTTTAAGACACATAAAACACCAGCATTTCTCTCTTTTCTCAGCTGTTTTGCAAAATAGCTTTTCCAGGAAAGTGTTTCTGAGAATTCTGGGCCTCCCTTCTTCAACTTAGCTGCCCTTCATAAGTGGAGACTCTAGTGCAAGTGCAGCATACTGAGAAAAATGGATTTGGATCATCCTTGGCCAAGTTTATTTACAGAAAAGAGATTCTACGTTAGGAGAGATAAACCAAGAGAAAACAGAGGTTATCACCCCAGCTCAGTGCCCTGTTCATGAAGCAGGTTGTACAGTGGAAGATGGAGGCCACTGTTCTTGCCCTTAGATCTAGAACAGGGGTAAAAATATTTAGACCTGAAGGAGAAGAAGATAGTAAGAATAAACAACTCCAACACTCTCCCCACATTAAATGACTATTTGTAACCGAGTGTAGGGCAGTGTAAGGCTAAGCATACCTTTAAAAATAGTGGAGGTTTTGGCAGTAAGCAGTTAAGAAGAGGGCAATAGCACCATGACAGCAAGAAGCTAAACCATAAACTAGCTGAAATTTTACCAGACAGAACCCAAGAAAGAGACATCTACAAAATCCTTACTGGAGTCTGAGCAAATCTGAAATATGGACCTCAAAGTTTTCCCCTACAAGAGAGCATAAATTTAATTGGATCGGATTGAGGCCCATGGCATTGTTACAAACAATGTGTGTGTGATAAGAATGGTGAGGGTGAGACACACAGAGAGAGCATATTTTTGGCATGGTATGTTACCTCCTATCTCATTTCTATAGATAAAACTTCTGCTATCTGTTCCAATAGCTAACAATCACGTAAGTGGGTTATCCTGGTGCTAATCATCATTCTATTTTCTTTCTTTCCTTTTTTTTTTTAATAAATGATAGCTGTGTGCATTAATGCAACCATGGGGTACAATGTTTTCATGTACAATTTGAAATATTTTCATCAAACTGATTAACATAGCCTTTATGTCATTTTCTTAGTTATTGTGTTAAGACGTTTATGTTCTACTTTTAGAAAGATTCATTTGTACCCTTGTAAGATAAACCATAGAGAAGAGTGGTGGAGAACAGCAGTAAGAGAGCTCTCCAGAACTAGTGGAAATCATATGTGTGTGTATGTGTGTGTGGAAAGAGAGGGTGTGGCGGGGGTAGAGAGAGAGAGAGAGAGAGAGAATATTAATTAGTAGAAGTTGGTCCATGTTCTTATAGAGGCTAAGTCCTAAAAAGGGACATGAGAAAGGGGTTTAAAAGGGGATTGGACGAAAGCCTGGCCTACTGAACAAAATCTGCAGGGCCCTTAGGAACATTCACCACTCAGGAACTCTTGTGCAAAAAAGGAGAAAGAATGTAGGTATAAAGTAACCTAGGTAACCAATGACCAATAGAAAGGGACCATAATCAATGACCAATAGAAAAGGGCAATAATGCCTGGAGGCGGGTGCAGAGAGGCCAGTGAAAGACTTGCAACCAATTTCAGACAGAGAGAAAGGGGGTGTTCATACCTCTGCAGTGTGTTTGCATCTCCATCTTCCTCACCTCTTCTCATGCATAAGAGAGAGCCAGTTTCAACTCTCTTTGGAAGTGCTCTAAGCTTTCTCTTTGATCTTTTTTATAATATGATCAAATCATTTTATTTTTTAAAAAATAATTCTTTTGTTTTTAATTAAAATCATAATTGTGTACATTTATGGGGTACAATGTGATGATTTGATATACAATGTGGATTTCCCTTTGTTCTTAAATAAAAGTTTTCTTCGTTATACTGAAACTTCTGCAGTCTACTTTTGCTTTCTAGTCATATTGCCTATCCTGCTCCAATTTTCCTTTTGGTTTCTACCAACTTTTGTTTTCCCCCTCCAGATTCCCACTGTGCCTTGGTAGACCTTTCCAGTTCAACCAAGTAATCAAACTAGGTCAACTGGGTTCAGGGAATTGAGACTCCCAACCCCCAACAAGTCCCACAGTAAGCTGGGGCACCATGAAAGCTGGTGACACAATTCAATCTTGAGTTCGAAGGCCCAAGAACTAGAAGCATGAATGTCCAGGGGCAGAAAATGAATATACCAGCTCAGAGAGCAAAAATTGGGGGCTGTCAGTGAATTGGGTGATGCCCATCACATTGGTGAGGACAATCTGCTTTACTCAGTCTACTGAGTAAATGCTAATGTCTTGGAGGAACACTCTCACAGACATACCCAGATAGAATGTTTTACCAGCTATCAGGCTATCCCTTGACCCAAAAAAATTGGCACATAAAATTACAGCAGCTATCTTCTCCCTTTTAATATTCTTTCATATATGTAAGCATTTTCATGATCACCTCTAGGACATCTGTTTACTATAATGAATAACCCTGACTTTATTTTACTTGCCATTCAAAATGACATTATAGAATCTATGAAGAAAAACTGATGAAAATCTATCTTCAGATTTATAGGATTAGATAACCAAGTCATGCAATGTAATATTAAAAATAATAGCTGGCATTTACTATTTCAAGCAGTCTGTATGTTCCATATCCTTTAGGAGTCATAGCTACACTTTAAGAAAATCCTATTATTATCTCCATTTTATAACTGAGGAAATGGAAGCACAGAGCTATTATTTGCTCAAAGTCACAGTAGGCACATTTAAAAATATTTAAAAGTAGAACATGTAGATCAAAACAGAGAACTAAAAACACAAAATAAAATTTTAAAAAGTCAAATGGCTAATTTTCTGAGTCATTCTTTTAAGTATAAGGAAATTTTCAAATGTACACAAAAGGAAAGTACAGTCTGATCAATTTCCATTTGCTATCAACTCACCATGTGCATTGCTTCGTTTACATCATCTTTTACTTACACTCCCTTGAATATTACAATGTAAATCTCAGAACATTTTGATGTCCCATCATTTCCTTCATAAATACATATTATGACTCTCTCAAGGATAGTCACTTTTGCCATAATCACAATAATGGTAACAGTCACAGTACCTAAATTATGGAATACTCCTTTAATGCCATAAAATGTACAGTTAGTGTTCACATTTTCCTATTAGTCCACTTTTGATTCTTTGTTTTTATTAGAGTTTAAATAAGATCTAAACACAGAAATTAGGTAATAAATATCTTTTTTTGTTTTTGTGGAGACAGTCTCACTATGTCACCCTTGGTAGAGTGCCTATAGCAAGCTCACAGTAACCTCAAACTCTTGGGCTTAAGCGATTCTCTTGCCTCAGCCTCCCAAGTAGCTGGGACTACAGGCACCCGCCACAACACCCAGCTATTTTTTGTTGAAGTTGTCATTGTTGTTTAGCTGGCCCAGGCTGGGTTTGAAGCCACCAGCCTCGGTGTATGTGGCTGGTGCCGTAACCACTGTGCTACAGGTGCCGAGATGGTTAATACATATCTTAATATGTGAGATTCCTTTCCATAATATTTATTCAAAATTTGTCAAAAAAACTACTACCTGGCAGACATAGTGGCTCATGCCTATAATCCTAGCACTCTGGGAGACTGAGGTAGGAAGATCACTTGAGGTTAGGACTTCAAGACCAGCCAAAGCACAGAGAGACCCAGTCTTTCTCCTAAAAATGGAAAAACTAGGAAAATGGAAAAACCCACATATAATCCCAACTGCTTGGGAGGCTGAGGCAGGAGGATGTCTTGAGCTTAGGAGATTGAGCTTGTAGGCTAGTCTGAGACCATGGCCCCCTAGCCCAGGTGACAGAGCAAAATTCCGTTGAAAGAAAGAAAAAGAGGAAGAAACTACTGCCTGTAGACATGTAGTATTTTCCCCAATCTATATTTTGCACATCATATCACAGTGATATATTTCAAAAATCTTCTCTGTACCCTGCACTTTTCTTACTTTCAATACTTAATTCTAGAACCCAGACCACCTCAGGATTTGTGGCAATAGTAATAGTACTTCATCAGTGAATTTAAAAAGAAAAATAGGGCTCGGCATCTGTAGCACAGTGGTTACAGCATCAGCCACATACACCAAGGGTGGCAGGTTCAAACCTGGACAGGGCCACCTAAACAACAATGACAACTGCAATCAAAAATAGCCGGGTGTTTTGGCAGGTGTCTGTAGTCCCAGCTACTTGGGAGGCTGAGGCAAGAGAATCACTTAAGCCCAAGATTTGGAGGTTGCTGTGAGCAGTGATGTCATAACACTCTACCAAGGGTAACATAGTGAGACTCTGTCTCAAAAAAAAGAAAGAAAGAAAAGAAAAGAAAAGAAAAATAGTTGGTCTTTCTAGGGAGTTGAGAATGCAAACAGAAAAAAAAAAAGGCTACTGTCTGTATCAATTCAGTTAAGATTGAACATGAGAAGAAATAGAGAAGAAAATTTAACCCACAATTTAACATCCAAAGTAGACTTCATAATGTGGAGAAGACTTGAAAAAATAACTAAATGTGTTTCCCCAAAGGTTGGTTACAATTTACCAGCCTGATCAACATGTGCAGAGCACTTTCCAATCCTCAGTTTGAAATCCTTCAAACCGACTCCCAAGTTGCAAATAGGTGGCTTTGTTCTTTGCTGTTTCACGGTTTGTTCTCTAACATTCGCTACCCGAGTTCAGAACCAGGTTCATCCGTCACACATTTCTCAGTGACATTGTTTAATATTTATAAAAGAGAGCATGAAATCAACTTTGCAAAGCAGTAATGGATATTGGAAAGAGGCGCAATCCCCCAGCCTTCTTTCCCTGAGGAAAGAAGAAACTGGACGAAGACAATTTGTTGACAGAATCACAAATATTTTTAATTCTGAAAAAAGAGAGAGAAAAGGAAATCTATTACTGCTTACTCTAAACCCAACTGTGTGGAATGGATTCTAAGAGAGAAAACCATAAGTCAGGAATGTTGTGCTTTCCCATGCTCATGCCCAGAAGATATAAAGAAAGAGTATAGATACCGTTGCTATCAAATAAATATCACAGAAAAAATACAGCCTTTCAGACCACGGAGCCCTGGCTTAAATCTCAGATCTATCACTTTACTGGCCTCATAATTTTGGTATATTTCTTACTCTAAAAATGTCCCCTTCAAAAGTAAAATACAAAAATAAAATTTCTTGCTTTTCAGACAGGATATTACTATTTCTATTCTTATCAGAATAGCTGAGGGTGTGGCCTGAATAAATACATATACAGTGATTTTCACAGGTGGCTCTGATACATGTGCAGACTCGAGAAATACTGCCCCATGGAACTATGTCATCAGTTCTTTGATATGCATGCCTTTGATAACTAAGCAGAATTTCATAAGCTCATTGATCATTAATTTTTTTATCTTTTGTGAGTTATCTATTTATGTACTTTTGTTTGGCTGCTGTACGTATTCTCATTGATTTCGAATAGCTCATTGAAAAAAATAATTTTTATTTCAAAATATTAATGGGGTACATGGATGAATTGTGTAATACTGAAGTCAGGGTTTTAATAGACCAAAATTGTGTACATTGTACCCCAAAGACAAGTTTTTATTTCTCATCACCCTCACTTCTTCCACCCTTCAGTCTCCAATGTCCTGTACCCCACCTTGTGGCCTTGTGTACCCCACATTGTGGCCATGAGTACCCATTGTTTAGCTCCCACTTATTGGTGAGAATATGTGGTGTTTGTTTTCTATTCCTGAGATACTTCATTAAAAGAATTACATTCTTCAGTTCCATCCAAGTTGTAGCAAATGACCTTATTTCATTATTTTTATGTATGTATACCCTGTTTTCTTTATCCACTCATAAATTGATGGTCACCTAGGTTGATTTCTTATCTTTTCAATGTGAATCATGCTGCAATAAACATTTGGGTATGGCTGTCTTTTTTGATAGCTGGATAAGATGGTAGGTCTACTTTAGTTCTTTAAGGAATCCCCAGATTGTTTTCATACAGGTTGTACTATTTAATAATTTACATTCCCACCAATATTACACAAGAGTTCCTTTGACACAACATCCAAGCCAGTACCTTTTTTTTTTTTAATTTTTTACTAATAGTTATGCTGATAGGGTAGGTGGTATCTCACTATGTTTTCAATTTGCATTTCCCTAAAGATTAGTCATGTTGAATATTTTTATTATATGTCTTGGCCATTTGTTTATCTTCCTTTGGAAAAACTCTGTTCTCATCTCTTTTACTCACTTTTTCAGTGGAATTATTTGGGGGTGTGTGTGTGTGTGTTTTGATTTGTTTGAGTCCTTTTTAGACTCTGGATATGAGTCCTTTGTTGGATGTATAGATTGTGAATTATTTTCTACTATTCTGTAGGTTGTCTGTTCACTCAGCTGATTGTTTCTCTTGATGTACAGAAACTTTTTTTTGGGGGGGGGTTAGTCATTTTAACATCTTAGCACA
This sequence comes from Galagoides demidoff, assembly GCA_963574575.1. NCBI lineage: Eukaryota > Metazoa > Chordata > Mammalia > Primates > Galagidae > Galagoides > Galagoides demidoff. The sequence continues at coordinate 6,040 of CAUYQV010059154.1, read as the reverse complement.
GGGTTAGAGCTTTTAAATGATGTACATCCAAGCTCCCATGTGAGCTCTGCATGGGCTGGAGGTCCTTCTCGCTGTCCTTCCCCCTAGACTTGCCGTGCCTGCCACCAGCTTACATGGTGCTGACCCCACTCAGCTCCATCTGTTGCATCAGGGATCTCCTCCTTCACTTTGTGAAGTTCTCTGATCACCTCTTCCAGGATCTTTGTTTCATCCTGTCCAAACTGAAGGCATCCAGGGCCATGTCATGTCTTCTGGCAGCCTTCATTCTAGAATGAGTCTGCCACTGAAGACAGGTCTTAGCTTCAGGGCTCTTTACCACAGATGGAGTTCTGGAGAGCGATGAGGACACAGGTTTCTCCACTGAGTCATTCTGCTCCCTGGGCCTCTGAGAATGTGGCCAGCTAAATGCTCAGGTTCCCTGAGATGGGATGTGCTAAGATCTTCGGTGTGGCTTTCATCCTCCTTTTGATCAGCTGGCCTATCTTTTTGAGAGACTACTTTCAGCTTTTCAGCCAGGAGTTTTTAATTTACTCCATGAGGCCTCCTCTGCCACACCCACTGCTTGCCCTGTTAGCATTGGACCTTTGAGGTCCTGCTGGGACTGGAACATCCAGTTGCATCCTCTTGACATTGGACTCTCCTCACCCTGGGTGCAGCTAGGGAAGTGGCCAGTCCTGACATGGAGCTCTCATCATGGTTGGCCCCTAGTCTCTGGCTGGGTGAAGCTAGGATATGGGGTGGGTATGGCCTGCTCCATGATAGGGGTGCACTGGCTGCAGGTGGGGGATTCCCTGATGGGAGGATGGGCCCTGTGACTGAGGTTTCTCTCTCTAGAGATTTCTGACTTTGCTGCTGACGGTACTGCTCTATCATTTGTCTCCTCTGGATGGCCATCCTTCTTGGGAATTCATCATGCTCAGGGCGAACAACATTGCACTGGTGAGCATAGTTGCTTCTTCCTTACTTGAAAAGGTTAAGTTGTAGACCTGGCAGGCATTTCATCACTGGTGGAAAGTTGGGGTTACCTGATTATACTTCAGGCCCTTCATGATTGAATAATTGATCATGACCTATGGATTCTGTAGCTTGATCCAGCAACTCTGAAGATATTCCTGGCAGTGTTGTGGCTGAGGTTTATGTGACTCAATCCCTGCCGGCCAGGCTTAATTAGCACCCATTTCTTACTGATGTTATTGTAGACCATTCTAGAAGCCCAAGCTTGGCATATACTCTGTTCACTCATTATGTGGGAGCTACTGGAACTTTTTAACTTAATTCAGTCCCATCTATTTATTCATTTTATTTTTGCTATTTTAGAATATTATGAAGGCACAAATGCTTTTACTACATGAATTATTTTGGTACAGTTTGAGTCAAAGTTATTAGTGTCCCCGTTAACTTCAATAGTGTGCATTTTACCTGTTGGAAGTGAATTTTCCTCTCCCCTGCTCCCTCCATTACTTGGATAGTGTAATTTTAGCCATTAGGAGTGAATTTTTTGCTCCTCCTTCTTCCTCCTAACTGCTTACTTTCAGCCAAGTTTTCCTACCAAATGTGCACGTGGGTGTTGATTAATTAGTTCCACTATAATAGTGAGCATGAATGTTTGTATTTCCATTCTTGTCTTCCATTCTAGAAAAATGGTCTCTAGTTCCACCCAGGTTGTTACAAAAGATATTAGCTCACCATTTTTTTTTTAATGGTGAGTAGTACTGCATGGTGTATGAGGTCTGACAATTGAGTTCATGAACTCATACTAGAAAAAGTGCTACAGACCCCATTGCTGAATATCACTGTGTTCTGATACCTGTACTTTGTCCATTCTTCAAAGAAGTTTTGGAACTCTATTTCTTAAATGGCCATCGGAACTATATTTGTACAAAGGTCTGACAGTTAAATTCACAAACTCATCCTAGGAAAAGTGCTTTGAATGTATATATATATCAAATACTTTTAATCTACTCATGTATTGATGAGCACTTGGGTTGATTCCACACATTTGTGATTATACATTGTGCTGCAATAAACATTCAGGTGCACATGACTTTTTGATAAAATGACAATAAATAGCCAATGATGGGATTACTGGATCAAATGGTAGGTCTACTTTTCATTCTTTCAAGTATCTCCATGGGACTTTCTCCACGCCTGGTTTGCAGTTCCCCTGAGAGTGTATATGAATTCCTTTTTTTCTGCATGCATAAGAGCATCTGTTGTTTGAGGATTTTTATTTTTTATAAAAGCCAATCTAACCAAATTTAGGTGATACTTCATTGTGGTTTTGATTTTCATTTCTCTGATGATCAGAGACATTTTTCATATGTTTATTGGCTGTTAGTCTATCTTCTTTTGAAAACTTTGGATGATGTCTTTTCCCCAACTTCTTATGGAGTTAATTTTTTATTTGTGGTTTGCTTAAGACTCAGGCATCCTCAAACTATGGCCCACGGGCCACCATGCCTGCCTAGGACATTAATCCAGCCTGCTGGGTGTTTTTGCTGCCGCTGCCTGTCCTGCTTAGTAGCCAACTCATCCCAAGGCCTGTAATCTGGCCCTCCAATGGTCTGAGAGACAGTGAACTGGCCCCCTGTTAAAAAAGTTTGAGGACTCCGGCTTAAGTTCTGTTTAAACTCTGGTTGTCTGCCCTTTATCAGATATATGAGGTCAGACAATTAAGTTCACGAGCTCATCCTGGAAAATTTGCTACATACCTCATTGTGGAATATCACTGTGGTCACCTTTAAAGTACTCCCTTTAGGAAGCTATGCAGTGACAGCTAATCTACTCTTATTCAGCACTGAGGTATGTAGCACTTTTTGTAGGATGAGTTTGTGAACCTAATTGTCAGACCCTCTAGACAATAGCTCTGATGTTCACTCCGGAAAAGAGAGTTCCCAAATTGTTTTCAAGGGTGTACTAGCCACTGGTGTTGGTGCATAGCTTTCCAAGTGAAGTGAACTCTATTTCTTAAATGGAGTTCTTAACTCTATTTCTTAAACTCTTATTTCTTTTGAACATGACCATAGTGATATCCAACAGTGAGGTATATAGCTTTTGCTTTTTTTTTTTTGCAGATTTGGGCCGGGTCAGGCTTGAACCTACCACCTCTGGTATATGGAGCCAGTGCCCTACTCCTTTGAGTCACAGGCACCACCCAGGAGTTCCATTTTGTGTTAACTTTGGGCAGTCCTAGAGTTGTCTTCTAGCTCTAAGATTCTTTCTTCTATTTGATCTAGTGTATTCTTAAGAATTTTTACTGTGTTCTATAGTCCTTGAATAAACCTTTCATTTCTAGAAGGTCTGCTTGATTTTTTTTAATAATTCAATTTCTCCAGTGGAAATTTTATTCATTTCCTGCCTTACTTTTATACTTTCTTTGTGCTGGGCTTTTCTTTTCTCTTGTATTTAATTGAACTTCCTTACAATCCATTTTTTTTTATTAAATCATAGCTGTGTACATTAATGCAATCACAGGGTACAGTGTGGTATTTTCATATATAATTTGAAATACTCTCATCAAACTAGTTAACATAGCCTTCATGTCATTTTCTTAGTTATTGTGTTAAGACATTTATACTCTGCTCTTAGAGTTGTACCCTTGTAAGATAAACCATAGAGGTGACCCCACCAATCACCCTCCCTCCACCCATCCACCCCCTCCCCTTCGCTCTTCCCCTCTGCATATTCTAAGGCTATAATTAGGTTATAGCTTTCCTATGAAAGCTATAAATTAGTTTCATAATAGGCTGTGTACATTGGATACTTTTTCTTCCATTCTTGAGATACTTTGCTAAGAAGAACATTCCTTATCAGTCATTTCTATATTCTCATTTTCATTAGTTTCCATTGGTATGAAGTTATTTTTTTCTTTTGGGGGAGTCCTTTCACTCTGATTTTTCATGTTTCTAGTTTTCTTTCACTGACTCCTTCTCATCTGGGGAAGCTATTGCTTTTTATTTTTGGATTTTCTTTTGTTTAAATAATGACATGCCCAGTATAATCTCTGAGACACTAGGTGGCTGCTTATGGGTAAGACTCAACAACATCCTGTACGATTAAGTCAGTAAATGCTGTAAAAGGTATGCAAATTGACTTCCCTGACAGTAGTTGGCACTTGCCAGAGGAATAAGCTGCAGTGTTCTTTGGGGGTCCTTTTACTGGTTTTAGTCCTATAGGAGAAGCACTCAATTGCCCCAAGTGGTGGATGGGGCCCTGAAACTACAGACGAATCCTTATTCTCTGCCATAGCAGAAGCAGGTGGGGAAGTGTGGCTAGGCTGGTCTGGGTTGTCTGAAATTGCCTTCAGGCTCCAACACAGCTGACAAGGTACCTGTTTCAGCAAGGGTCAAAGGTCTGTTCTGAGCTTGTAGGTAAAGCCACGAATGACGGGTGGCCTCACCCAACCAGAAAGTTTGCTTATGGATGCAAGTCCATCTGAGATTCATAATCTGGCAGTCTAGAGCAAGCTTCACTCCTCTCTTCCCTCCCCTGTTCTTGGTTTCTTCCTGCTGTCTGTCAGCAGGCAGGAGCTCAAGCTTACTGAGCTCTCTCATGACTATGATATAGGTTGGGGGGTTCCCTGCCTAGGATCGTGGCCAGAGCTAAGAGCACAGCCCTCCTGTAGGAAGAGGTGTGCCCACAAACACAGTAGGTAGGACAAACATTGCATTCTTCCCTCTGATCTGCCTACATAGGCATCCTCGACTCCTGAGACTAATTCACAATGTCCCCTCCATGCCCCCAAGCAAGGCAGTCAAGACCAGAGTGTAAAGGATCTGGCCTGTGGGCCTATTCTCAGGTACCTGAAGATCAATCCTTGACCCCTGGTGATGCTAGTAAGAAGTGCTGTCTCCACCCAGAATGTCCAAGCACTGGAGTCACAAAGATCACCCATGACCCACTGGATTCAGGTGGCTCCAAGTTTTGGCTAGAGTTAGGAAATGTCTGTGTAAGAATGAGCATAATGAAACCTGAAGATTTGAAGCCTTCTAGGGAGGACAAAGGCAATGGTGAGTAGTGAAGCAACAGGACACCTAGTGCCCTGACTTGGGTCTGTGACCTTATTTTTGTTGAGTATTTGTGTCTCTCTTCAGAATTGATGATTACTCACTTTTTAGGAGTTAATCTTCCTTGAATTCACATTGCTAAATGATGAGAACATAATAAAGTAAATAAGAATATGATGTGTACTTTATCTCATCCCTAGAAGAATTTACTAATAAGAAAATTATTTGTTCCATGACAATTTAAAATAATCATTTGGCAAGTATTCCAGAAACTTTAATATAAAATTTTGCACAATGTTTTAAATTCCTACCCTATTTTCTGTTCTGTTCAAACATTTGTGTTTCATCTGATATCTATATCTTCTAATAACTGAGATATCTATTTTATCCAGGAATTTTACTTTTGCTCAGACTTTTTAACTATCAAAAATTCATCTGAATCATTTGTTTTAATACTTAATCCAAACATTTGCATATTGTGAGATATGTAATTGTGAGAATTGCCTATTCTATCAACTTAGTCAAAGAACAAATCTTTGGAATTAATTGTTAATTTTAGGGTTTTTTTTCTTCTTTAATTCATTTACTTCTGCTTGTATTGCCAGAAATTGAAAATATATGGTACATTTGGGTAAAATATTTTATTTTTTTTATTAGATCATAATTGTGTACATTAATTCTATCATAGGATACAGTGTGTTTCTTCCATATGCAGTTTGGAAAACTCTCATCCAACTGGCTAACATAGCCATCATGTCTTTCTCATAATTGTTGTGTTAAGACATTTATATTCAACCTTTAAACAAATTCACAGGTACCCTAATAGGATAAATTATAGGCGTGATCCCCACAATATCATTCTCTTCACCCATCCTCCCCCCTCTTCTCGCCCACTCCCCTTTCCCCGTAGTCTAGGGCTCCATTTGGATTGTAGCTTTCTTAAGATAGCTAACAATTAGTTTCATAATAGTGTTGAGTACATTGGATACTTTTTCTTCCATTCTTGAGATACTTTGCTAAGGAGGACATTTTCC